>PVIU01018396.1:0-39165 GCA_004026605.1 Ondatra zibethicus
GAAGCCATGGAGCCGCCAGAAGCAGATGCTGGGAATATTAGCCAGTAAGCCACTGTCATGTGGTGATACACAGATTAATATAAACGGGTTAAATTAATATAAGAATTAGCTATTAAGAAGATAGGGCTAATAGGCCAAGCAGTGATTTAATTAATAAAGTTTCTCTATCTCTTCTGCATGTATTAACTTTTTGAGAACCGAGTCTTTTTGAATGCACTCCTTCCTAGGCCAGGAGGGATGGGGGTGGGCCTTGGACTTCCAACAGGGCAGGGCACCATGCCCTCTTTCAAGGAAGAAGGGGGAGGTAGGAGGGGTGGGGGGGTAGTGGGAGGGGACCGGGAGAAGGGGAAGAAAGGAAAAAAAATTTTATTTCTTTAATTATGTTCTTGAATGGAAAAATAAAACAAAACAATGTAGGGGAAAAAAAAGAAAAAAAGAAGCTGCTTTTGGCCAGTGGCTTACCAGAATATAGTCAGTTTGGAAAACATATATAGAGAGAGTAGGCAGAGTCAGGGAGAAGCCATTTAGCCACCGCAGGAGACAGATACCAGATGCTGGATGGAACCTTACCAGTAGGCCACAACATTGTGTCAGTACACAGATAAATAGAAATGGGTTAATTTAAGATATAAGAGCTAGCTAGAGATATGCATAAACTAATAGGCCAGGCAGCATTTTAGTTAATATGGTGCCTGTGTGGTTATTTCAGTTCTGGGTTGCCTGGAATGAACAAGCAGCCTCCAACCTCAATGGCCTAGTAATAAAAGGAGGGAGTACCAGAGAAAAACAAAGGTCTTGGACTGGGCAGAGGAAATTCTTTAAAATACAGGATTTTGTAGCCAGTATAGGAGATTAGCCAGAATCAGAGTGAATAGATGGAAATCAGGAAAGATTATCTGTAGAGATATCTTAGGAGTGGTCTTGCAGAAGGAGTCTGTGTAAGCTCTGGTGATGTTATAGGTTGGAATGGACTGCATAGGGAGCTACCAGCAGGAAAGCTGCTGGGGATTGAATAAAGCAGTTTCAATGAAGTGCTGGGAGAGAAGCCTTCTGTGGTGCTCTGAGAAATGAAGCAATTAGAAAGCTAAGATTACTTAGGGTGACTCACGGAACTAATGTAAAGGCTAACAACAACAACAGCAGCAACAACCACAACAACAAAAGTGAGAGAAAGAATGGAGCAAGAGGTTTGGATTGCTCTTATTTAAAGACTGGGATCTGATCATTTCTTTGAAAGATTCTGGTCTTTACTGAGTGGTATAATATGATAATATAAGGAAAGTGATATCTTAGGCACAATAATGAAGACCAAGTAAAAGGCAGCAGAGAAAGGGAGACCATGGGGAATGAGCTGAGATGGGTGATACTCTGCTTTATTTTGACTCAGGAAGAAGAGGAAGCCCAAAGGTGGCAGCCTTAGCCATTTTGACAGAAGGAAAAAGGTAGTTTCTGCTGATGTCTCTATGTTTTTCTTTAAAATACAGTTATCAGCAAGTAGGTGGGAAAACAGTGATTTAAAACTTCTGCCATCAATTGTAGTTGTTTGTAATTCTATGGGGAAGTAAATTGAACTGCACTCATTTGGTCTTCCTTGTTCTTCTGGAATTATAGTGCAGATTAATAGGGGTGGGTGATGTAGGTAATCTCACTCACTTCCAGTGCTAAGCACAGGCTTCAGCAGATTTCAAAGATTCTTCGCAGGCTAACTAGATTTTTGAAAACAATAAGGGACTCAAACAAACAAACGCTCTAGCGAGCAAACACTGCAAACACTTATTATGGCATGGTGTTTATTTACAGACCAGTCACAAAGTTCAATCCTGTGGTAAAACCCAAGTCCAGTTTGGGGGAAATACACAAAAAGCAAGAACACAGGTCAACATTCAGATGTCTATCACTGTAACAACTCACAGAAAGGAAATGGGATGGCATGTAGGAGGACTTCTTTAGGGCAATGATTCTCAACCTGTGGGTTGTGACCCACAGGGGTTCCATATCAGATATCCTGCATATCAAATGTTTACATTATAATTCATAGCCATAGCAAAATTGCAGTTATGAAGGAGCAACAAAATAATTTTACGGTTGATGCTCACCACAGAATGAAGAACTGTATTAAAGGGTCACAGACTGGGCATCACTGGGACTTAGTGAGATACTGACTTAGACAATAAAGAGAAACATAAATCACCATGAAGACTCAATGAGGACTAAGGAGAATATGGCTGGAGATTCCCAGATATCAGATGCTTATGAAAAGAAATGTGTGTGGGGATGAGGGTGTGGGGAAGTGAGTGGGTGTGTGCACATGTGGAGAGAGAGAGAGGGAGGAGGAGAAGAGGTATGAAAGTCATGTGTTGTAACAAGTAAATATAACATATATATTAAAATATCTAAAAGAAGGGGAATGCCTAGAATTTATTTCCTTTAAGAGTGGTGGGAATTTACCATGATCCTTTTAAGACTAAGGATAAATTTTTCATTACATTAAATAAAATATTAAAATACAATGGTAAAGAAAGAAAATGACTAGCAAAGTTTGAATTATTGCTCATATGCTTAGACATTCAGAGTAGCAAAAAGCCCAAATATCAGAGATAAAATTGCAATGATTTGAAATAATTAAATGAATGAAATAACCTTTAGGTGGAGTTTCACCTGCAAAATTAACTTCATATGGGTCAAATTTGAGTTTTAACATAGAAAAGACTCAAAGTTGGAAGTCTGTTAATAACAGTTAAAATAAATGACAGTGTCTTTAGGAAGGAAGTATTTAATGAGTTGTCACAGAGGCCAACAATATGCCTCATATTAATTAACTTCTTAATTAATGATATGATGGATGGAATAGACCTCAAGTACACACAATGTTCTCCTGCTAGGCAATAAGGAATGGTGAAAATGGGAAATAGTGTGACCTAAATAAATGAGGGCTTTCTTTAGGCAAATTTCATAAGGAAACTGTTGGCTTTATGCCTGTTATAATTAGGTAAAGAATATAACCTTGGATAAGAAAAATTTGCACAATTATTTTTAGATATGTTTATATATAAAGCCAAAAGGAAAACATGAGCAATCAAATGACAAAATTCTTAAGTTAGTGGAATTCAATAGAGGATACCAGTACAATTTAATTTCCAGACAGTATGCACATGCGCGTGTGTGTGTATAAAAAAGCTTATTCTTTAAGACTATGTCCTAGCTAGTTTATATGTCAACTTGACACCAACTAGAATCATGTGAGGACAGAGAAAGGTGCCTCCACAATATAGACCTTTAGGCAAGCCTGTGGAACATTTTCTTGATTAATGATTGATGTTGGAGGACACAGTCCCTTGTAGGTGGTGTTATCCTTGGCAGATATTCTTGTAGGGGATAAGAAAGTGGCTGAACACATCATGGAGAGGAGTCCAGTAAGCAATACTCTGCTGTAGTCTTTGCATCAGCTCCTGACTCTTGGTTCCCACCTTAGTCGAATTCCTGTCCTTAATTCTCTCAGTGATGGACCTGGAGTGTGGAACTGAAATCTGAAATAAATTTTTCCTTCCTAAGCTGCTTTTGGTCATGGTATTTTATCATAGTAATGCAAACACTAAGGCAGTCAGAATTCAGACTGGCAGTGAAATGTTACTAAAGTACTTATAAAATGTGGGGCATAGAGGGAGCTAGAGACCTCCATAGCTGTGATTCCACAGTGAGTATATACCCTTGATTCTCACCACTTAGCACTATTCAGATGGGGACAAGAAAGACCTCATGGGTTTATGGACTGCTTGTACATGTAACATCTGTTGAAGCGGGAAACATTATCTCTTTCCTATAATCCTTCCAGTGACTTCTCATTTTTACAGCTACCAGCCTGGTTCTGACAGGTACTATTTCTTGGCCATTTAATAAGTAGCCTGGCTTTCAATCATAACCTGCAGGCTGGTAGCCACCTAGGGCCACAGAACATTCTTTGGAGATGTGTCAGGGCGTGACTCCAGTCAGAGTCCATCTTGCTCTTGGACCTGCTGTCTCTGGGACCTTTTCCTCTTTTGCCTCCCTGCTATCACACTCTTCTTCATACATGTTCTGTCCTCCTGGGCTGGTAACTTACGTTCCTTGGAGCATATTGAATGGAGTGACAGCGGTAGCTTCTGTGAAGAAATGCCGTACAACATAAGATCCCACAGCTCTCCTCAATTAAAATACTCTCAAGAACACGAGATTCTCTACTTCATATTTCTGTTAAAAAATGACTTATTTTTACTAACCTATTGATTGATTACTTTCATCTCCATCTCCCATCTAAATTATAAACTTTATGAAGGCAGGATTTCCTATTGATTTAGTTTACTCTGTGTACATAGTATTATTGAATAGATAAGTAGAGAAGAAAGAGGGCTCATGTTACACCAACAACTAAAAGGAATGGGAGTCTGATTCACAGCTGGGGTGTTTATAATTTTAGGTAAAAGCAAGGGAGGTAAAGAATACGAGGGTAAGGTTTTTATTATTCTATCAAAAAACATTGATTTTATTACTGGTTAGAGAATGCAAATATAATAGAGGGCCCCACCAATATCACCTTATTTAGCACTGGGAACATCAAGTGGTGTGAAGGGATGTCAAAAACAGGTGTGTACTTACTGAACTTCCTGCTATGTTCTGCAGATTCTGCCTTCTACTGAGTGTAGGAGAGAGGTATTTGTATACTGGTTGTTTGTGAACACTCATGTTAATCTCAATTTACTTTCTTAGTTTAGGAGTGAGATAACTATCTAAAAGACACATAGGTACCTACCTCACCTGACAACCAGCTCAAGTAATTGATCAGGCCTATATGGCAACATTATGTTTAAACCAATGTATGTAAGAGGTGCCCCAGATTTCAGAATGAATCTCAGCATCAGCAGCTTCTGCAAAGATAAAGGACTAGTAAGCTGGAGCACTGCTTTGTAGTGTCTTCCACAATGCCAGAATTAACTTGCGGACATTCTAGCAAGCAAGGTCATGTTTTCCTTGACCTTCAGTGTACTGTGGGTTCAGGCACCTGAGTCAAGGAATAACTGGCCAAATTGTAGGAGACCTCAGAATTCAGGACACTAAAGTTCCCTATGCAAACATAGACTACAAGGACGTCAGAGGCAAAGGTATGAAGACAGCTGAGGTGTATTCTTTCATAGCCAGTTTTGCATGGTTCAGTAAAGGGATTCTAACGCCTTTACAAGGCTACAAAGGTACATCTTATAAATAAAATTATATGTGCATATATATATATAAATTGTGGCATAATATATATTTATGATATTGGCATGTGGTACTATATTAAATAATTAAATCAAGCTAATAAGTATATTATCTCACATGCTTACAATTATTTTTATGGTGAAAGTATTTGACCTATAACCTCAGTAATTTTCCATCATTATTATTTCTGTTATTGTCAGCTACAGTCATGAATTAGTTTGTACAACAGATCTTCAGAACTTAGTCCCCCTTTGAGACTCCAGATCTCTGCCACTTGGCTTATTTCTCTTTTTCAGTATTCTAGAACCTCCTGCTCATGAAACCTGCTCATTCTGCTTTCTGCTTAGATTCCTCCTGAGAACACGTGGGACTTATTCTTTGTCATATGTCATTTATAATGACATCAGGGTCATCTATGCGGTCTCAGAGATAGGATTTCATCCTTCCATTTTTAAGTCTCAGTAGTAGTCCCCTGACTTATAATGCCACATTCTTTTTACTTATTCCCCCACTGACAGACATTTAAATTTTTTGGTAACATGGTGATTGAGAGCAGTGTCGCAGTAAGTGTGAGAATACATGGTGTCTCTTCCACACATGATTTTTTTTCAGATACACACTCAGAAGGAAATAGTCACTGATTTTTAACTTTATGAAGCTTAGTAAAGTTTGTCTGTGAATCTTCTTAATACCCAATCTAGAAAGTTTGCTGAAGTTCTGTCAACTAAAATTATTGCTTATGTAGATTGAGGAGTGAAACATAAGCAATTTATTTAATGGTACTGTGGCCTCTCCCTATGCTCAGATTATACAGTCCAAGTATACCATAAGTTCTCCAATTACTTCTGAGTGTTTTTATTTTTCACATAGGTATTCAGTGTACACCTCGTAGGAAGGTAGCACAGCCCAAACTAGTCCACAGCAATAACCTAATCATGTAGTCCAGGACCTTCCTCACACAGAATCCTTGCCCCAATGCAAACCCTTAGATTTTCCACACATATTCAGAACATGAATGCCAGGAAATTGGACCTTTAAAAAAAATCTGAAAACCATCTGGTGTTAAATACATTATGGGAAAAATAAAAACCACAACTGAAACAAAGCCCACTGCCACTTTTCTAAGTTATGAAAGTTTAAAAACTAATACTAATGGACCCATGGCTTCCTTCATAGAAAGGAGGACATACTTTGGAGAAGGTTCTTCTGTAGGGAAATGCTGATTCTAAATTAACCTCTTAGTGACTCTTCACTGTGCTGGTTCTGAGAAGAATGCAGTTTTCTATCATTAGAACACTTGAGTAAGGGAGTCTGGTACCATATTTGAAATTAAAGTTGACAACAAGTAAATCCTACTTTGGTCATTACTATAAATTAATACATCTTTCTACTAGGAATCCAGAATGCTGAATTTGTTGGTAGGATCCTGCCCACTGAGAGGACTTCCTGTCACCGTTGTGTGAGAATGCTTCCATGCACAGCCCATGGGACCACGTCTCTAGCTGTTCTTCCCCTGAGGGTTCACAGGCAACCCTGAGGCCACAGTGCAGTGCTGCTGGAAGCGGTGAGGCAGAACTAGGCCCCTGGGTACCAAAATGCTTATTTATGCATATTATTCACCCTCTAGCTCTTGCTAGGAGCCATTCTTCTAGATACGCTTTATAAAAAATTACTTTGTGTGGTGTACTATGCTAAGCATCCAATGACATAGTTCGCTGTGTCTATTTTATGCCTGACAATCTAGGTTTCAGGTTATCTCAGTGCTCTATGCTGAGTCTCCACTGTGTAAGTAAAGTCAGAGTTTACTTTTTTTTTCAATTATAGAATTGCTGTCACCATAGAAATGCAAGTTTAACTTACACATCCTTAGCTTGGAATGTAAGGGTGATTAGGCTGTGATGTCATGCCAGAATACAGACACCCTGGTTGCCACCTATGCTCTGCCAGGAAACAAATCATGTCCCCTGCACTTGTCTACCTGTAAAAAGTTGATAAGCAAGCATGTTGCGACCTGTTAGCTCTCAAAGAGCTGCTTTCTTCCCTTCTCTTCAAGACTGTAAGCAAGGTGTGCAGTGAAAGCTTTTTTCCTTTAAGTACCCCATCATGAATGCCTATGGTGTGGTGCTAATAATTCACCCACTAAAGTTCTTCTGTGTTAGCTGTATTATGTATAACAACGACACCATTCAGTGGATCCCCACCTTTGATGTGACTGGCCTGGCTGACTAGGGAGCTGTGTTTTTCCTGTCTCTATGTACTCTACAGAATCCTCCCAAAGTTTCAGATAGGATTGAATCAAAAGAGAAAAGAAACTCTTTTTGCTGGATGTTCTTACAGGCTGGATAGGGAACTCAGAGATGTCGCTTCCAGGAGTTGTCACAGCCCTGGGACTGGCCATTTTGTGGTGCAGCTACTTTTGAGCTGCCCATATTTCTGTAGGGAACCTCAATATCAAACTTGGCTTCCTGGTAAAGTTTGCACTGAGCAGAGTACATTTCTCACGGGCCTCACTTGTCAATAATTATTCCAGGAAATTATTCATGAAAACAATAAATTATCATGATTTCTCTATTTGGAATCTGGAATTTCTAGGTCTTCAGAGATTAAATGTGGCCACAGTGTTAAGCCACCCACCCTTCTTTCTCCCACCAGCAGCTGTTAGTTCACAAACACTGCTGCCTCCTTGTAAAAGGTGAGCCACATTCCTGTGTGACTTCCATGTGATGAATCAGGGCAGAATGCACTTGATTCAATTTCAGAGCTTCAGTCAGTGAGTTTCTAAAAAACAATTTATTTCCTTTCTGTGACATTTCCTTTTGTGTCATAAATTGAAGGAATGCTGTATAAGGAAGGAGGTTTGTTTACAGAATTTGAAGGTAATGGATTCTAATCAGTGTTCAAGATGGATCATCATTATGCCACAAACTCTATGTTGTCAATAAATGAGGATATGCAAGGATATAGTTGAGGTATAATTAAATTTAAGAAAAAGAACTTCTGGATAATTCTTACCATAACAGGATGAAAAATACCCTGTCACTGGTATTGTTTATTATAACTAAAGTGACTTAGTTTGCCTATAAAGGTTGTAAATTTCATGGGGCATAAGTGAGTGGCAGAGCAGACCCATCTGGTGGGCATATACAGGGTCTGAGGCTCCAGTCTCACATCAGCTGTGATGTGGCACGAGGAGCCAAAGACACTGGCTCAAGAGATGAATTTATTTAGTGGAATAAAGGTGCACCCAGGTTTCCCATTAGTTGGTATCTTTTAGTGAAGGGTGTGTCTACCAAGGCAGGGAGAACAGGAACCAAGTGGCACATGCATGGGTTACTCTCTTCCTTCTCTGGTTGCCTTCTGAGGCTGACCTGAAAGGACAGAGCTACCTGTTCACCATCAGTTAGCTAGTGATGAGCCCTGTCTGTTCCTCAGAGAGAAAACAGAGACCAGAATGTCTACCACTCTGATTTTTCCCCCTAGAAGTTAATTTGAGCTTAAATAAATAAATTTTCTTTGTTAAGGGCCCCGCCATTTTTAAGGATGTAATTAATAACACATGACACTACTCTCTACAGTTCTCCAGAGAAAAGAACCAGAAAAATAAAATTATTACATATATGTATTATATATGTAAATAATATATTATGATGTATGATTAATACATAATTAGGTATGTGAATATTAACATAATATATATGCAACATTATATGTTATATTGCATAGCAGTATTACTATAAAAATTATTGCAAAGGTATGTGCTCCACATAACAATAATATGGAATATTCTATGTAGATGATATATGATACATGCTATAGAAAGATAGGACAAGAGAAATGGAGAGAGGAAGTCACTCTTTAATTCCCAGTTCTGACTCTGCAGATCAGGTGAACACTTATGCTCCCTTCTCAGGGCTATACTCAATTTCTTGTAACAGGTGGAGTGGGCTGCTTGTCATCCTGGCTGCCCAATTAGCTTGCACCAGAAATAATCACACAGAAACTGTATTAACTAAAACACTGCTTGGCCATTAGCTCTAACTTCTTATGGGCTAATTCTTACATTTTAATTTAACCCATTTCTATTAATCTGTGTATCTCCATGTGACTATGGCTTACCAGCAAGATTCTAACCAGCGTCTGTCTCAGGCAGGAGATCCATGGTGTCTCTCACTCTGCCCTTCTTTCCAGCATTCAGTTCTGTCTACTCCACTTACCTAAGTTCTGTCCTATCAACTAGGCCAAGGCAGTTTTTTTTATTCATTATCAAATGAAAGCAACACATAAACAAAAGGACCCTCTACACCATTTCCCCTTTTCTGTTTAAAAAAAAAGAAAGGCTTTCATTTTAACATAGTAAAATTACATATAACAGGTGTCAAGCAATAATTACAGTTATAATATTTATATCTATTTTATCTTTTATCATAACAATGGAAAACTATAACTATCTATCTATCCTTCAACTCCATCAAAGACTCCATAAGGATATAACATTACCTAAGTAAATGAGAAGTAAGCAACTTCCAAAACTCTAGAAATGACAGAGACTTCTCACTGCCTGTACAGTCACCCAAAGTTCTTCTGTACCATTGGGGCATCCATCTTCAGCGTACAGACTCATAGTATCCAGCAGACATTTCCATGAAGCAGGAAATTTTAAAGACAGTTCAGTCACTTTCTTCTGTGTCCTGTAGAATGTCTCACAGACTCTTTCATGAAACAGGAACCCCAAAGGATCATCCCACCTTTAGGCAAATTCAGCAGTCATTTCTCTGTGGGTTCTTCATGTCCAGTTTATGCATCAGACCAGGCAAGAGCAGTTTCTTGTCCAAATGGCTAGCAAACTCCATAAGGAGCCTCTTTGATACACATCCTCCTCTTGAAGTAGATTGGTGCTGCCAGGAGCAAACATGTCTCATTGTCATGAAAAGCCCTGAGTTATTAAAACATTTTAAGTGCCATATTCTGTAGTCTTTGAAAGATATGAAGAATGCCTATCTAACTGAAATATATCTCTATATATCTAGAAAATCTAACTAATATAACTATAAGCTTGACTATTATTGATGAGTATCCATTAACAACCTATATTTCCTAATTATACATTACATTTTTAAATAAACTACACAATCACAATACCTTAATCAAGAGCATAAATATACATATAGCAAGACTGACCTTAAATTTATATCAATAAAGCAAGATCCATACCAATGCAAATTATTCATATCTATATTCTATCCCCCTTTAAATGTAAACAAAGATTTGTAAACAATATTTGGGAACATAGATGTAGCTATTTCTCTCCAAACTTTCTCCTGTTCTATGGGGGCACTGTTAATCAGGTTCTTCATGGTATATCCTGTGTGTTAGGTTCATTTCAGTCAGCAGTTGAGTGAAGTAATTTTCTGAGGGTATTTACGGCAACCTTTCAGGAGGGCTTGACCCATGAAACCATATTCGCCTGGAGGCAATCCACAGGTTCTCATCTTCTGCGAAAACAAAAGAAGAACCTCTTTTCCAAAGCATCATATTGTTAGACCCAATTTCTGAAGTCATAATACCTTTATAATATATATGCTGGTTTAGCTTAGCAGCGCATAGAATGAAATGTCTCTCTGTACTTAGCTCCTTTACAGTCGAATTTTCAAAGAAAACACAATAATATACATAATCCAGACTCCCTGTGAATTTTACATTTTTACATGGCTTATTTTTCTTTACTCCTTTTAATCTATCATTATCTGTACTGTCTCTTTAAAGACTTTACCTTTTTCTAAAGAATTGACTTTATTTTATGACTCTCTATACTCTTTCTCATTTCTCTCCTAAGCCTATGTACATTTATCCAACACTGTGACCCATTTAGATGTCTTTTATTTCTAAATCTGTCCTATTGTGAATCTGTAATTCTTTACTGTCCAGGAGCACTTCTTAAACTGCTAAGCGCTTCTTAAAAACTTAAGCTGCACCATTAATAAGGGTAGGATGGTAACACCTGTTTGCCTACCCCATCTAAAACTTAAGTTGTGCCTTTATTGTGGTAAATACGTAGTACCTGGCCGCACACTGCACAGTCCAGCATGGTGGAGCCCATTGTGCCTCTGAGAGTCAAGCACACAACCCCACTTCCAGGCACAAAGCTGGCCCATGTTGCCATCAAGCCAGCTGCAGCAATCTGCTCACAAACCCCATCCAAATGCTCTGTCTCCCACAAGAGCCAGAGATCATGCTGGCAGCACAGCCCAGAAAACCAGCATTTTAAAACCACCACTTTTTTCCTGCTGTAGCTGCTGAGTCAGAAAAATTTCTCTGTGGCATGCCACCAGCAAACAGCAAAAAGCTATGTTAAGCTCTCTCTATATCTAGAATTCATTTTTCAAGCACTCTTAGGTTTTACATGAAGTTAGTTGACCATGTTGATGTGCCAATTGTTGCTAGGAGAGGGTCCCTTGTTTATCCCGGCTGTCTGGCTAACTTACACCCAAAATAACCACACAGAAATTGTATTAATTAAAACACTGCTTGGCCCATTATCTCTAGCCTCTTATTGGCTAATTCTCACATCTTGATTTAACCCATTTCTATTAATCTGTATCTCACTACAAGTTCATGGCCTACCAGGAATGATTCAGCATGTCTGACTCTGGCAGCTCCATGTCGGCTCTCTGACTCTGCTTTCTTTCTTCCATCATTCAGTTCTATCTTCCCCACCTACCTAAGTTCTGTCCTATCAACTAGGCCAAGGCAGTTTCTTCATTCATTATCCAATGAAAGCAACACATAAACAGAAGGAACTCCTACACCAATTTCTTCTTTGGGGGACCTCAGACTTTACTATACAGTCCTCCAACTCATACTATGCTGCCCAGTCCTCTCTCTGGGTAATGATTACACTTGATTGCATTTGTCTACTTCTGTTCTTGACAATGCAGGCTTGGTCATTGGTCATTTAGAGCTTTCCAATAATATAGGCTTTCTGAGGTGTTATTTTATATGCAAACATTCCTCCAGTGATTGTATTTCCATTCTTTTTTTTAGCTAATATAATGACCAGTATCAGAAGAGAGCTCAGGTTATAAACATTTAGAATGCAGTTCTGATATTAAAGGGGTCATATCATTAATTAATGATCTCACATGATAAAAAAATGTTTTTGGAGAAAAAAAGAACATGGTTCATGTTACTTGATGATATAAATCTCATTGTCTCTGTAAAAGCACAGAACAAGGTGCAGATGGATGGTGTGAAAAGTCCTTCTGTCTATGTGTTGCTTTTATTGGTTAGTGACTAAATGTATTTTGGTCAGTGGCTTAGCAGAATAGAGCTAGGCGGGAAAACTAAAATGAATGCTGGGAGAAAGAGGGCAGAGTCAAGGAGATACCATGTAGCTGCCAGACGGGAAAGACCTGAGCTGCCAGTTGGAACGTTGATGGTAGGCCTCAAGCTTCATGGTAAAATATAAAATAATGTAGAGCTCAACAAAAATCAATAAAAATAAAATAAAATAATATAAATGGATTAATACACTTAAGTGATTGGCCAAACAGTTACTTAAATAATATAGTTTTCTGTATGATTATTTCAGGAGTCTGGGCAGCTGGGAAATGAACAAGCAGCCTCCTACAACAGGTGGACGGCATGGAGACATAGCTACAGACGTTGTGATAAAGCAACTGAGGTAAGAATAGAAAGCACATCCAAGAAGAAGAGAAATGAAAAATATTCATGTAACTTTCCATCTCAAGCTGAGGATGTAGCATTCAGCCTTTGAAATGATTGTAAGGCACCTTTTTCGTTTAACAAAGTCATTTCAATTTACGTAAAACACTCAAATGTAAGGTTGATGTATTGGTTACTTTTGTCAACTCAATTTCAACTATAGTTACCTGAGAATGAGGCACCTCAATGCAGGAATTTCCTCTCCCAGACTGCCCCGTGGACATCCCTGTGGTGGCATTTTCTTGTTTAATCATCTATTTGTGAGGGCCCAAACCCACTGTGGATAATACTGCTCCTGGACAGATCCTGATTCTGAGTTGTATAAGAAAACAAGTTGAACAAGATGACAGTAAGCAGTACTCCCCCGTGGCCTCTGCTTCAGTTCCTGCCTCCAGGTTCCGGCTGTAAGTCCCTTCATTGTCATCCCTGGACAGGATGAAATGAGATAAACCCTTTCCTCACCACGTTGGTTTTGATCATGTTTTATTACAGCAACAGAAAGGAAACAAGGACACGCAGTATACCAGCATACTTACACTGAACCACCAGAGACAAACTGAGCAAAATTACCCAGCTAATTGAGCAGAGCAAATCCTTTAGAAACAGGACTTGTTTCAACTCATAAGGCAGTGGGATGCCATCCAAGCTCAATTATTTTGAGACCACTGCATTAGAAATCTCTGAACTTTGAGAACCTGCAGAAGAACACCTGCACCTTGTGAATGTGCCCCTCCATCATCTGCATGAGAAGATGAAGCTAAGCATATATGCCAGACTCTCAGAGAGATCCTAGTGCAACTGTGATGACCATGCAGGCCTTGTCTACTCTTCTGGTGGTTAACTAAGTCTCTGTTTTGTGTGCAGATGGGATCCTAATTTATATTGCCCTCCTGTTAGCCAGAAAACAGACAATCTCCAGTGAAAAGGATTTGGAAGTGCCTGGGTACACTGGCTCTCCCCATTTTCTCACAACCTCTCCGAAGAATAGTAGAGGTGAATGTGAGTGTTGATATGATGAAAGGGAAGAGCAATCTGTTCTTAATATGTAATTTAATGGTTTGTTAGGATCCAAGGACGTAATTTAGCTGATGAGACTGAGACTTCAAAATGCATTGCAAAAACAAATCATAAATCACAAAATAGCACAGAGGAGAATTGATTAACCTATCTGCTTTTGAAAACAGCAAGTAAACTCCTTTCAAAGATGTCCGTAAAATCTCAATGGAAAGAGTCATTTGAAGAAAGCATTGTGTAAGGAAAACTGCCTTCCTGACTTTTGGCAAAACACAAGGAGACATGGAAGGAAAGTGCAGAGCCACATGGTGGACTGCTGAAGTTTCTGTTCTGCCTGAATGGGCATAAGTGGGATGAGGCATGGGAAATGCTCCTGCTGCTGCTTCATAGCAAGATGCCCTGTGTGGTTTTAGGTGCCTGTTATTTTCTTGTGGTCAGAGAGGTGACATCGTCTCTGCCTACCATAAAGGGACATGTGAGACTCCCCTATAACAAAACAGGTTGACACAGCCTTTAGCAGGTTATCTTAACCCTTTACTTTATCGTGCATTTACATGACATCACTGAAAATCCAAACATGGGCTTACAATATCTGTCCTGACATTTATGAATACAGAAGAACAGGCTGTGTAAAAATACTACTGGATAGAACATAGTACTTGTATGCCAGTTGAACTCAAAGCCTGCCTGCTCAGAATCTTCACTGCCTCAAAATCTCTATTGCTTCAATGTGCAACATCTTTTCCTTTAGAATATGGGGTTAAACTCTCTGGGATGTGGAGTTTTTATGACTTATGATTATAAGATAGATGCAGGAGTTTCTTTAGGAGTCAATTTTTATACAGAAACAGTTGGGAGGTGGAGTAGGATACTTAGGTCTTGTGGTTGGCTTTGGGGAAAGCAACTTTGGATTCTTTTTTTGTGTTTGAGTTATCATTTAAAGCTTTTCTCTTTCTTTTTATTTATTCTGTGTCTTTTATATCATGTATCTTGATCCCATTCATTTCCTTATTCCTGAGCTTCCACCTTCTGCCTGTGCGTTCCCCCACCAAATAAACAAAATTTAAGAAAAGAAAGGGAAAAGAAAAACGGGGGGCAGTTTAAAATCTCATCAAGGAGCCTTCCATGTGACACAGTGAGTCATGCTGGAAACTCCTTTGTCTGTGTACCTTTAGTTGCAAGTGTTCATCCCAAACATCCATTGGTCTGGTTTGAGACCTCTGCTTTCTATTACACTATTGGTGCTGGGCCCTCACTGGAACTCTTCTCGGATATGCTCTTGTTGCCCTGTGCTGTGGTGATCCTGCAGCTTTGGGTCTGCAAATCAGGGTTCCTTCACATCCTCCAACAGTTTGTATATGTTGGTATGGGTCAAGTCATAACCCTGTTTCTTGGCCTGGGCAATTGTAGGGTTGGTTTGCCTGACAGTTTTCACCTGTCCTCACCACCAGGGGGAGCTAATCAGCATTGCCACCCAGCTAATTCACCTCTTGGAATGAGTGAGGGCTGGGGCTCAGCGTCTGCTTTCCCATACCTACCCCATAGGGCTAGCTCTATTGTGTTACCCCTGTTGTGTAGGGGCCACTCTCCTGAGCGCTGCAGCTGGTGAGGGTCAGGGATAGGTGTCCCACTCTTTATGACCCCATAGCCAGTTTCTCCACCTATCTCAGGGATTGATGGGCAGGGGTGGGTGGGATGGGGGAGAGGGCATCTCACCTCTGTCCATGCTGCCACATGTCAGATTAGTAATGGGACCCCTCTTCTTTATTTATAACCTTGGGACTGGGGCACCATTACCTCCAAATAACCAGTCAGCTCTTCTGTGCTGTCTAGGTGAAGATCGGGGTCTGGTTTCCTAAGTGCTGCAGCTGGTAAGGGGAAGGGTCAGCTCTCTTGTCTGTTGTAGGCATTGAGGGTCGAGGGGTAAAGACATCATCTTTCTGTCACCCATACCCCCACACCGCAGCACGATAGATGAACAGTGGCGGCAGCTCTCTCATGCTTACAACTTTGGGTTTGCTCATTCGCACTTTTGTCAAGAGGTTTGGCTCTATGTTACCCAGGTGAGGTGGAGCAGCTGGTTGTGGGTCAGGGACAGCTCTCCAAGTCTTATGGTCTCAAGGCTCTGCCTCAGAGGTTGATGGGAGAGGGGTGGAAGGCGGCCCTTCCTTGCCGGTGTGGTCACAAGACAGCTAAGTAATGGAGAAAGTTCTCCCGTGCATACAATTTCTGGACTGCCTGGCTCACCCACACCTCTGCTGAGAGGGTTGGCTCTATTGTGCTGCCCTGATGAGGTGCAGGCAACTTTGGTTTCTATGACCCTCAGTGGAACATAGAGAGTCTAGTTTCTGTTGCTTGCTGTGGAGGAGAATGAGATGAGAGAGCTGGAGATTGGGCAGTCTTTGCATCTGAGGTTGCATCTAGGGTCTTCATTTTGCGTATTGTTTTTGGAGCATTAACTTTAGGATTAGTTCATAAGAAATGCCACTCAGGTTATTTTGAATCATTTGGGGATAAATCTTTTACTTTAATTTGAAATATATAAAAGTTGCATTTTAGAAATATATAACTTCTAGAAGATGCTAAAGCTGCTGACTATTGTCTCAGAATTGAGAACTTAAAGTTTTAAGCCCAAGATGGTCTCTTTTCTGGACCTATTTGCTTACGGCTATTTTCTAAAGTGTGGCTATCCAACAGTAAAGAAAACAAGTCTGAACATTAACAGTATTGACAAAAATAACCCAACAACACAGTCTATCTTCTTTAAAAAAAAACTCACTGCATTAACGATATCATAAATTAAGCCATCATACTGCATTATTGTTACTCATACTCTACAGTAGTTATTGACAAATGGCCTCACCCTAGGCACCATGTTTAATGATGGAGGGTGGATTCCCAAGATATAGTCTATAAATCCTCTCCATGGCTGTCAAATGCTGTTAAAATAATGTTGCATTCAATCAGTGAAATCTGACACCAGAAAATAAGAGCTGCAACCTTCACTCATCAGATAGCACTGAACAAGGAAGGAGAACGGTTTCTCTGTAATGTGGAGGGAGGCACAACATCAAGTAGCAATTGGGAAGAAGGAAGGGTGCAGTGCTGGGTCCCAGGAAGCAGAGAACACACAGCAGGGACAGTGCTGGGATTACAAATGTTTGTTGTGGCAGCATTGTCATCGCCTTGACGGTCTGGGGAACAAACTCACCAACTAGGTTGTTAGCAGAGATGATTCCCACTATGTTTTCATGTGTTCCTCCAGGAAGAACAGCTCAGGTCAATTCATTACATGGCATTGGTTTGTTCTTTCTCATTATAGGAACTTCTGTCAGATTTTCTGTCATTTAGCTTTTCAGCTCTCGATCATGTTAGAAAATGGAGAAGAAATGAGGACTAGCCCCATTCATGCCCCTAATTTGAGGTTTTACTGTGTTTGTTTAGGCCAAAGCATACAATCACTTAGGTATCCTCCCTTAAGGTGTAGAAAGGACTTTAATTTTAACCCATTTATCAAGTGTCATGGATTTCTAAAAGGCTATATTTAGTGCAAAAGCCCCTCTGGCTCTGTTCAACAAGCATAAGTCGGAGGAGAGGAGGAAATGCTGTGTTAGAACCCAAGGAATCAGGAGCACTGTCTAGGAGAGCACCACTGAAGATGGAAGGGCACAGCCTCTGGTTCACAGGCATTTTAATGTCATTATGGGCTAGTGCAGCAGTTTCAACCAATTTAGAAGGAATGCGGACGAGGGGGGAATGTCGCATTGCTACATTTCTTCCTGTTACACACCAGAAAGTACCCTTGTAGAAGTTAGCTGGATTCGGGAAATAACCGGGCTAACTAAAAGATAAAACAGTTATATTTTTATTTATTGTGAGGGGAAAACTCATGAACTAGAAACAAGAAGTCCAAGCTCAGCTGTGCTGCGTGGGAACCACATAGAGAGAGGGCACTTGGGCCAGACGCTATTTTTCTCTGGGTCCCAGAAATCCACACCCTAACTTAGTCCCAACTCTTAAAGATAATTAGTAGGCAAAGATTCCCCATCACCTCCTCCTTTTGTCTAAATAAGAGCAATCCAAACCCAATACAAAACTATAGACAACAGAAACAGATATCAAGTATAAAATTATAGCCAACATAAACAATATTTAGCCAGGAACATATGATAAATGTTTTAGTAGACATTTTATTTTAAAGAGTCTAAGTCTTGCATCAGAAATAGGCTTAGCTAAACCATAAGAGGATGGTAACTATGACTATCTAATCTTTAACCCCACTGAAGGCCTGAGAAGGGAGATACTATTACTTGAGTAGGCAGGAAGTGTGACAGACTGAGTTAAGTGTGCCCTTAACTCAGTGCCTCTGAGCTCTTGCAGAAGAAGGCAGTTCAGGAAGATCTTCCATTGGACTCCAGCAGCAAGCTCCCTGAACAGGTAGTCTAAGCACGGCCCATTCTCTGTTTCATTCATACAACTGGGTGGATTTTGCTGAACATTTTTAGTGTTTAGCTTTGTGCTTGGAGATGTCTTTGCTCTCCTCCCCTCTGCTGCCTCCTGCTGTCATCTGCTCCTTTGGTCCCCTCAGTTTTTACTGTGCGCTACGTCACAGAATAAACCTCAGTATCCTTTGCTGCCGTGCCTTCCTCAGTCTACCTCTGTGGCTCTGGCTAGTAATCAGTGAGTGTGAAGACAAAGCATGGTACCCATAGTTAATTTCCTCATTAATCAGGCCCTGTGCAGGCCCTGGGCCCTGCTGCCATCACTCACTAAGTTCTGAAACCTAGTGAGGATTCATTGAAGAGATTGTTGTGTGGCTTTGAGCACCTCAATAGCCAGATAGTCACTGGATGTTATTACTGGCAGTTGACTGTCCCCACATGTCCCCAGGGACACAGAAGCCAATGCATGGACTCAGCACAATGGCCCATCTCTCATAGTAGATCCTTATGGCAAATTTTCTAGGTTCTCTGGTGGCTACCTGATGCTGAAGGGTCCTCCCTGAATTCTACCTGATTACTGTGGCTCTTTCTCCAAGTTTCCAAAACTGTGAGACTGCCTAAGTGAATCAGGCTGCAGAGTCAGGCTTTCAAACATTTTAAAAGAACATGTAATGATGCAACATTGGTGGAAAACAAACAAACACAAAACTCTCCTCCAATTTTCTCCTCAAAATTGTCAATTCCAGATGAATGGCCCTTCTCGTGGCAGCCTCCCAGCAGGAGAACTCTTGGTCCAATGACTGACAGAAGGAATAAAGCAATCTCATATGGACTTTCATGCCTGTCTGTGAGGAAATTGTGGATAGCTGCCTAACATAATATTGGTCAAGAGTAGTTCAACATTGAATTACTGATGAGAGTTATATTCAAGAGATACCTAAAAGACTACCAAGTCCATTCTATTAAAAAAGGATACATAAATTGTGTAAACACACTCCAACACAGCAGCAGCAGAGTGAATGACAGAGAAAACAGCAGACAAACAAACAAGCAAAAAACAGTCGTAAATATGATGAAGAGATTTAGGGAGGTGAAAGTTCAGATGTAAGCCTTTATGAAATGTTCTGAGGAAGGTAAAGGAAGCATTTCTGCCAAATGAAATATAAGTGGTCCCAAGATAGAGAAGGAATAGAAACACATCTGGCCAGATAGAATTACAAAGACTTTGGATAAGCTGGCCTATGACTTCTTACAGCCACAGCAAAGGCTGGGCTGCTACCTCGAATATGATAGAAAGCCACAAGTAATGTAGTCTGCCCACTGATTGCTATAACTACTCCATCAGGGTTTTTCTTACTGCTACTTTAAGAATAGCTTGTAGAGTTAGTTACTCTAGGAGAATTAAGAGGCAAAGTTTTAGAGGTTGACCACAACAATCTGGGGTAGGGGGAGTATGGGTGGCTTATGCCAAGGTGGTAGGAGTAAGAGTGAAAATGTGTGATCAGCCTCCCTACCCCACTGTAGTTTATTTTGGAGCCATAACTAAAAGTATCTTGCTATTAGAATAAATACAGTATAAAAGAGGCAGAATCTTTTCTAAGACTACTGTGGCAGGAGGAGTTTCAAGAAGTGGCCAAACATCATAGAAAGAATGGGACAATAAGAAAATTTAGGGTAGCAATACTGGTTTGCCAATGTAACCAAATGTTTAATATAAAATATAAGAAGAAAGTTCTTTTTCCTAGCTCATAGTTTCATAGAGAACAGTTGACAGCTTTGAACACAACAACATAGCAACAGATTCTTTGTTTCTTGTCAGACAAGAAGTGGATAGGATGCACAGCGGACTAGACCTGGGCAAGATGAAGACACACTCCAGGTGACCTGTGTCCTCTCTCCAGAACCTACCTCACGCCTTTCATCAATTTTCATAGAGACCACCATATAGTCATCAAGACATTAATCCATCTACTGTTTCATTGCCCTCATAATAACAATGGTCCTAAAAGACTCTGACATACAGGGGTGTCTGTCACTGATCATCTAGGGACCCCCTAACAGGATCAAACTGAGAATGAAGTTTAATAATCATAGTTAGGGCTGGGAGAGCAGTAAGGACTTAGTAAAGGCATGCAAATATCAAGACAACTGTCATCTAAATGAAAATGCCATAACCAAATCATTTTATAAGATGGGCCTATGAGGTCACTAATATCTACACAGATGCTTATTACGTAAAATACAGAGTCAAGAATTTCCCTATAGGTCACTCCGAGCTTCAGAGATTGAAAAGTGTTCAGATACAAAGAAGAAAATTTAAAAGGAGATGCCAAGAAGCTTGGGAAGGAAACTGGTAGAGTACAGTGTCTTGAAGAAGAAGTAGAAAAGGCATTCTCAGAAGAAGAGAGTGATCAACTGTGATCACACTTCTGACAGTGAGGAGGGACAATCACTGGGCACTGAGATTAGCAGTGAGGATGCCTCTCAGCATCTTGCCATAAGCACATTTTAGTTTACAGAACATTTACTTATATAATTGATAATACTAAAAGTCAACCAACCAAGCAGTAAATAGAATGGAGCAAAATAAACAAAGAAAAAAATCTGCAATTTGCAAATGTTGTGGAATTTATGAAGATTGGACAGTTATTACACTTTGTACCTCAGAGCAAAGGCATCCTTTAGTAGAAACCGGGGGGTCTGCATGACTCCACATTCAACACCCATATCTCATGTATATAGGGTACCTTCTTCTATTGTACTCTTCTTCAGAATTGAACATTTCTTTGCAAACTTGTCATTACGCCATTTATGGTCTGTAGCTTATGAAGCTCACATAGTTCTTAATTATCATTCATCCTTTTAATGTCCCTGCAATGTAGTAGACTAAGTCTATCTACTGAGAGAGTTTTAAAAGAATCTGCCTTGTTCTTATTACTGATACCACTTCCAGAGTGAATTCAGGTGCCTCATGGAGGCAAAGATTTGTTCCCTTATCATGAAGGAGGCTTGAATTCCAGTACCATTTCCCCTCTAGGGAATGTAAGAGAGAGTTATACCTTGCAATGCCTTGCTCAGTCTTTGAATGAACGTGAAGCAAAATTATCCTCTTTTTGCAATTTCGTCTGAGGCCATCAGTAAGTAAGGAAATGCACAGCAAAGCAGACGTTTCTAACCTTCACTATGGACATACCTCCTATTGTTTGTTTGCATGTGATCTTCACACTCCAAAATAATACAGCAAATATGATTATACAGAGTTCCACATTCTCAGTAGTTCTTTAGATATCAAATGTCTCTCAATGTCCTCTGTTTCATTATGACTTATTTGGTGCTGTTATGACTTGTTAGACCATTTAAAAGATCTGACCTTATAGCAGGAAGATGGATCATTAAAGATTTATCTGAAGGTAGTTTTGAATCCCTGACCCCTACTGTCATTCTCTGTCCTTGATTCCTAGATTCCATGAGGAGAATAATTTTGTTTCAGTACACATTCCCACTATGATACATCATTCTGTATGTACCCAAAACCGCATGTCTAACTGGCCTTAGATTAATACCTTTGAAACTGTGAGCCAAAATAAGGTATTCCTCTTTATAATTTGTTTATTTAAAGTATTTATAATTAAGCAGAGAGCTAACACAAAGGTGTTATCCATTTCATTACTAACTGACACCAAACACATTTATCATCTTCAAATTGTTGTGGGTCAAGAATTGGGGGTAGCTTTATGCTTCTGTGACTCTGACTTCCTTATAAAGCTGTGATTCCTTTAGAATTTGAATAAAGATTGAATCTTTCATAGTAACAGTTTTTGTTAGAGATTTGATTAAAGTCTGTGTGTGAGAGAGTATATATATGTGTGTATGAGAATGTGTCAGTGTATGTGTGTACCAGTGTGTG
Organism: Ondatra zibethicus; assembly: GCA_004026605.1. Lineage (NCBI taxonomy): Eukaryota > Metazoa > Chordata > Mammalia > Rodentia > Cricetidae > Ondatra > Ondatra zibethicus. The sequence continues at coordinate 22,318 of PVIU01018396.1, forward strand.
TGTGTGTGTGTGTGTGTGTGTGTGTGTGTGTGTGTGTGTGTGTGTTGGGGAGTAAGTATGTATGTGGTCTAGAGAATTCCTTCTCCTATATTTCTGATCCTCTGCATAAGGCATGGGACAACCTAGATTCTTTTTAAAAATAATAAAAGCATAAAAGAGAGGAAGATGAGGAGTAAATAGAGGAGACAAAGATAGAAATACATAGAGAGATGGGCATAAGTAAGACAAAAGGTACATGCCAGATTGTAGAATGACGTAACATCAGAACTGATGTCATGATTGTCTTATTATATACGTTAAAGCAAGTCACAAGTTTTAGCAAATATATAAAGACCATAGAAAACACCAAGAGAAGACATTAGTAAACAGGGTCATTAGGAGTCATTTTGGAAATAGACTACCATACTGTAAAAGACATGGAAGCTTCCCTGTTCTTTCTGAGAATTCTCCAGTATCTGAATGCAAATATCTGAGTAGCACCAAGCTCAGACCTGCTTAAGTCACTAATGTCATTTTGCATATATATGAATGAATAGTCTTTGATTTTGACCCTCCAGCCCAGGCAAACCTGGCACAGATTTTGTCTTCACTGCTGTCTCCTCAGAGATAGTGAGTAAGAACTGCCCAGCTGAATGCTGTCCAATGCATGACCCCCAAAGAAGGAATAAACAGTAATCTCTGGGTAATTTGTTACACAGGGTCAGAGAGCTAGCACAGGTCAACTTTGTAATTTTGTTTCAGAAAGCCTTTCTGGGGAAAGTTCTGAGAAAAGCTCCCATGGATACACCTTCAACCACCTTGCACTTACCCTCTGATTTAAAGGGTCATTCATAGTTCTGAGAACAGTCTTGAAAGAACTGACAACTTGCCATCATGATGACCAGTGGTAAAGTTTGAGGATTGATCATTTTTTTCCTGGTTTAATTCTTTGAAGATTAAAAGCTACACCATTTTTTTTTCATTTTCTTTTTTAGTTTTTATTGAGCTCTACATTTTTCTCTGCTTTCCTCCCTACCTCTCCCCTCCCCTTCAACCCTATCTCAAGGTCCCCATGCTCCCAGTTTACTCATGATATCTTGTCTTTTTCTACTTCCCACATAGATTAGATCTATGTATGTCTCTATTAGGGTCCTCATTGTTGTCTAGGTTGAAGATTAAAAGCTACACCAATTATCTTACTTATAAACAAATCAACTCCTTTGTAGAAATTGTCTAGTACTCTTTGCTAAAGTTTCTGTACCATTTATGTTTTGTAACCAGCTGGATGGAAATTGCAGTGTGTCTGAAAATCTGTTTAGTTTTAAGTTGGAGTATGGTAGAAGGAGAACATTAAATATTCTTGAACCTGAACTTAAGGGTGAGGTAAACCTAGATCCATTCTTGCTAATGAGCTTTTACTCAGCAGGGTACCTGACACCCTGGTGAGGAATTAATAACAGCAATGAAATTGAAGCATTTCCTACTTTAAGTAATCCTTTTCATTTCTGTGTATAGTGAAGTTTCACTGGAGATGATAACAAAGAAAAATGAGGATTAGAAAACCTCATTAGGCATACCCATCACCCCATCTCACCTTTCTCTCTCTCTCTCTCTCTCTCTCTCTCTCTCTCTCTCTCTCTCTCTCTCACACACACACACACACACACACACACACACACAAATACACACAAGGGTGTGAAGAGAACCAAGTCCTAGCTGCTGCTTCTTGCTGACTCTGATTTATAAACCATGCCAAGGCCTTTGTCTATTCCAGTTACAGAACATAAACAGTTTTTAACTTTATGATACTAACAGACAGCATCTCTTTCTGAAACATTCCATTTACTTTACTGCCCACCTTCACAGTTTTCTCTGAGGCATCTACAACCAACTAAAATAAAAAGTTATTAATATCGACCTTCTGGTATGAACCCCGATCATTCCTAAACTTATTCACCTCAAGTTAAGAGTTCAGCTCTGAATTCCTACTCTGACAATCCATAGCCATAAAAATCCCTGAATATCTTTAGGTAAGTCAAGTGGCATGAAAATACTTCAGTGCTGCTCTCCAGTGTCTGATTTAACTTGTACTTAAATTTAGCTTCTTAAGTACCTGCTTAAAGAAAAGTAGTTCAGCAGGAGCCAAATAAAATTGCAGTGCCTATTTTCCTTGAGTCATGAGATCATCTAGTCTCTTTCTTTCCCTAATTCTTTCTTTACTTATCTCATGAATCTTAATTCTTTTTTCATCTGGATCTCAAAGGAAATCAGAGCAGACTTGGGCAGATTCCACGATCTCCTGGCTGATGGGCTTTGCATCCATCACTGCATCACTAGTGAGGCAACAAAGCCTTTATGGGACACCTCTTCTTTGCTTAGCATATGCAATACACTGGATGTGATACAGTGTGTACTTGTGGCTTCTATCCTCAGAGTCACTGTATTCTAGTGAAGAGATGAAAATATCACCATCATCATAGCTAGTTCTTACTGAGTAACAGGCATCATTTTAATGCTCTACTGTGAAACTTGTTCAGTCATTACAACAACCTTAAGAAATACGCTCCTATCATCATTGTCTTGTACAGGTGTGAATGGGGGAAGCAAAACTGGGAACTTTGTGTTTAATTCTGCTGTTATAATAAAACAGCTAAGAATGAGCAATTAATTAATAAGAGGACTTTGTTTTTCTGTCTTTTTCTATCTCACAGATTTAAAGGCATATTACTAGAATATGTTCAGACCTCTTGATAGACTCATGGCAGATGGCACTGAAGTGACTCTTAGCAGACTGGGAGCATGGCTCAGTGGGTAAGAGCTCCTGCTCTTGAAGTTTAAGGACATGACTCTTATCTCCATCATCTGTGTAAAGAGTTAGGCATGCTTGTGCATGTCTGTATCCCCAGCAGTCAGGAATACAGACAGGTAGATCCTCAGAGCTTGCTGTCAATCAGGCCTAGCTGAAGTGGCACGATTCCAATTCAGTGAGAGACCCTGTCTCATGGCAATAAAGTAGAAAAAGATATTCAAAGTTTCTCTCTGGCATCTGCATGTGCAGAAAGCATACACTCACCTGCACACTTATGTGTGTAACACACACACACACACACACACAGAGAGAGAGAGAGAGAGAGAGAGAGAGAGAGAGAGGGAGAGAGAGAGAGAGAGAATTGCAGTAGTTATGGTATGGCTCAAGGATTTAGGAGAGGAGCCAGGTACTCTCATGAGAATCCATACTTTTAGGACCTAACTTAATTCTAGGAGACCCAACTCACTTTTGTGAGAACACATTCTTCTTTTCATTAGAGTGTATCCTCCATTACCTAATTACCTCCCACCAGGCCCCCACATCTTAAAGTTTCTACTCCGTAATGTCAATGTCCTATTGAATGCTCAGCTTCAGTTCCTGATCCTTTAGAGAAAGAAGCATACCTAAGCTACAAAAGCTTGATGCAAGTTAGTCAGGCTTGTGGAATTCTGAAATGAAATGAGTCCCTGGGATTCTAATGCTAGAACTGCAGTACTTAATTATTATGCCACAGCAAGTGCCTCTCAGTGTCTGACAATGAGATTTTAGAGAAAGGACATGCTTGTGGGCACTTGCCAGGTTTAGGGTTGAAGATATCTATTCTAGATTGCCCTCCTGAAAACTCAGTATCCAAGGGAGAAAACCCCTCTCTCCTGTCTGAAACACTGCCCTTTCCTATGCCAATCCTAAAGACGATTACAATCTGTGGGAAAGTGTTCATCTGCACCTTTCACAGACCCATTCCTGTTGCAAGCAGACTTCCCTAATAGTCCAGAACCTTCCTCTGCTTCCAGCATATTTTAACTTTGCTCAAATCAATTTGCCTTGAAGCAATGGTTGTTTTTGACACAAGACAGAGTTATATAAAAGGCATTAAATTTAGGATGACAACATTTTAATTTAATCATGTGTTTAATGGAACATGCTCTTGAGGTCATGGAAACTGTCAGTAACATTAAAAACTGTTTAACAGTTTAAGGGACATTAATTTAGTAAGAAATGTAAGCTGGATTTCAAAGATAGCCTAAATTATGTCAGAGTTGTGTTGTGAAGCACTATTTATTACTACGTTTTAGGAGGCCACAATTAGCCAGGTCTGATGGTACAAGACAGTAATCCCAATTAATTCAGAGGCAGACACAGGAAGTGTGTGAAATCAAGGCCTGCCTGGACTGCAAAACAAGTTCATGGCCACCCTGGAAACATAAAAACCACTTTTCAAACTAAAAAGTTTTTTTAAAAAATGACTGAGGTTTTATTCATATAAGGGAGAGAAAGTATGATTTATTAAAAACAAAAGCATGTAATAGTAATGGCAAAATCAGGGATTACCTAAAATATGCAAGAAATAAAAGCTTCAAATTCTTTGCCGATCATAATCATTTCAGACAAGCATAGATAAAATCATATACTTTTTAAATATAAGACCTGTGTTCAGTTCCCAGTACCCATGATAGGAGTCTCACAACTACTAGGACTCAGTCAATAGTACAAATGAAAAAATCCTCATCCCACTGAACAGCAAATATACTTTCTATTTGATGACAAAATCTCATTAACTTCTTTAATTTATTTTCAAACACTATATTTCATCTAGAGGTATCTATGAAGGCAAGGAAAATTCCACTAATTCTATCAATTTTCTGTCAGAAATGGATCTGTGATCTGAATCCAGACAATAAAACTTTGGAGGGATTTGCTAGAATCAAAAATCATTTTTCAGCCATGATTGAAAGTTAGAGTCAATTTCTTGTTTCATGAACATTAAGATGAAAAGAATTTCCCCCAAATCTGATGGTATCATTTTTTTGCAGTGAAGGAGACCAGACATTATTGCATTTTTTTTACAAGACAGAAAGCAAGGCAAACACATGTGTGCTTCCATCACTGAGCCAAACACCATTCATACTAGAGACACTCTGACCTTTTCGTCAGCTTTACTACACAAACCATTAATGCAATCTTGGAATTATAAGCTGAGATTTCATTTCATCTTTTTGTTTTCTGTTTATTAATTTTGATTGACTTCCAATTTTATTACAAATATCTCTGCTGGACTGAAACTGTGTCTGTAAAATGTTTAGACTACTAATACACTTCCATGGTTATGGTTTGAATTGGGGTTTTATTATTTTTTATAATTTTATTTCTTGGCAGATTTGAATATTTATACCTTGTAGTTTGCAGCTGCTCTCCCATCTGTTTCCCTCCTACGTTCTTGTTCTCCTTTTTGTTTGTTTGTTATTGATAACCTCCTGAGTCCATTTAGTGTTACCAATATCTGCATCATTGTGGAGCCATCAATTCTGGCTTGGAAAGCTTACTAATAATCCTGTTCTCAAAGAAGAATGATCCTGCATCCCTTGGCAGCCATCCACTATCAGTAACTCATCAGCTAAGGGTGAGGTTTCAAGGAATCCTCCCCTTTCCTATTAAAAATCTGACTGCCCTAATAATGTGCTAGTCTTAATTACATAACCACAGTTGCTGTAGTTGGTGTGTGAAGTAATATGTTCTGTCTAGAAATTAACATCTGACAGCTGTCCCCATCTGTCTGCTTTACATTTTTTTCACTTTCTTATCCCTGAGCATTGGAGGGTAATGGTAGTGTGTGTTAGCAGGGAGGGACTAATTTAGATAGTTCATATGTACAGTCATTAATACTTGGCACTTTGACCAGTTAAGAGTCCCTACATAAACAATTACACGTTGTGAAAAGAAAGTTCTCTGACTGACTATAGTGGAGAGCAAAATAACTATATTGTCATAATCAAATATATTGAAGGTAATTTTATAGCATAAATATTTAACACAGTAATAGTAGGTTTTTCCATGGTCTATGATATTCTCATTAATAAATTTCTTTACAGGTTTACAGGTGTCAGACATGAAATTTAGTCTGTGGAAGAAGTTTCATATTCAATGAGAAAGTGTTGCATCAATCTTCAACAACATCACCACAACACCAGAGGGTTCATTTTGTCAGTCATGTTTGTACTGTAGAACTGAGGGAACATATATGTAAAACTTGAGCAAAGCAGTGTTTTCTGACTGCATTTATGAACTCACAGCCACTGTGGTTAGCTGCATAAGATCTGGGCAAGATCAAGCCAGTCAAGGTTCTACCCTGGGTGAGTTCTTTGTAGGTTGATGATGTTCTAGTGGATGGACCACACCCTTGTGTATATTGACTGCACAAATTGGGGGAAAAGGGATTTGAAGTTGATAATAGTGAGGTAAAGGTAGTTCTAGTAAGAGTAGCAGGGAAAATTATGATCAAAATAGACTCTATTCATGTTTGAAATTCCTTGAGAATTAATAAAATATTATATTGAAAATTCTTTGTTTAGGAAGATTGAAATTGTCTGGAAATGCATCATGATTGGGCATTGCCCTTATTATATGTTCCAAAGCTTGATTTATTATTGTAAGTGGATCTTTAACATGGAGACTCTGTGATTTATTTTTCACTGAATGAAAAAATAAAATAAAAGAGATGACTTAAGTTGGTTTTGAGTGCACTTAATTTTCAGCTTATCAAAACATGTGTAACTAGGTTGTAAAATTGGTACTGAGGAAGCATGAATTCAGAGAAAACCTTTCACTTTTATGTCCCTTCTCATTCCAGATTGCAAGATTTCTACTTTCAAGAGACAGTTTCACTCATTTTATTCATATAGCTTAAAAACTCATGTGACTGATACATAATTTATTTCTTCCTGACATAATGAGCTACTTTTTGAAAAAAAGATTTCGTTTGACTGTGCTTGTGTGCTTGTTTGTGCATGAACATGTACGATGCACGTGAGCGCAATGCCTGTAGAGGACAGAAGATGGAGAATTTTCAAAGCACATGACGTGTCTCAGTTGTCTCCTGAACATCAAGATAAAAAAGCGTTTCCTCAGAAGCTTATGGAGTCTTCCTCTAGCAGCTACTACTGTCTGTTTTTCACAAGACAGAAAGAAGGAACTGACACCTATGTGCTGATCCCTCAGAGCTGCAGCCACTCTGAGTTGTGAGTCAGCTGATGTGGGTGCTGGAAACTGAATTCAAGTCCTCTGTAAGATAGTGTGTATTATTAACACTCTGAGCCTCCTTTCCAGTCATCTTCTTTCTTTTTAATGATTTATTATGTGCTGATTTTTAAATGTCTCACTCCTTTATATAAATCTCATATTGAATAACTACTTTATGTCAGGCCATCATAGCATTCTGGTGATTCAACAATAGATATGCTAGACCAGAAATTCAGAATACCTGCTTTTATAGAGTTTGTATTCCGAAGTGTGTGACAGAGAATGTAATTATGTAAAATTAAATTGTGATATCACATTACTGGTGGAATGTGATGACCAGAGCAGGGAAGGAGGGGAGCTGTACAGTTAATTGTTCTCACTGAATGCACTATCAAGGGTGAGTGAAAACCATCAGGGACCATATATGCCATGGACTATAGAGGATAGGGTCATGGAAGATGCAAGGAAACTTGAAGCTACCCACGAGAAAGACACAGGAGAACAGAGTGGTTAAAACAGTGAATGGGAATATCAATTCAATAATGCAGAGAATGACCCCAAAGCGTATTCTTTCAAAACCTTTAAAGCTCTTGCAAAAGTAAAAACTCAACCAGGGCATGTCACATACTTACACAATATGTCCCCATCTTTCAAATCAATTGACAGCAAGTACAAGCCTGACTAGAAGGGAATCATTAGTTTTGTACTTCAAAAGCAAATAGAATTCTGAGCTGGGATTGTAGTTTTCTTTCTGTACAGGTTCTGATGACACCAGCACCTACCTGCTCTATTCTACTTCCTTCTCTATAGTTGGGTTAGTAGAAGACAAAAAAAAATTTTAGAATGTTGATCCATGTTTCCTGTACATGATTTTCTCTATTTTTAATCCATTATCCACCTGGCAAACTTCTAACTCTTAAGCCATGCTTTAATAAACCTTTTGTTATGAAGCTTCTTCTCAGTTCTCCTGTTTCTCTTATGCAGTACAGAGTTCTACCATTGCTGTTCTCATAGCATTTTGTTTGTCAACATCTATTGAAATCAAACCAGAGGCAATTGATATCTGCAATCACACACACACACACACACACACACACACACACACACACACACACACACACATTTATCTATCTGTCTGTCTATCTATCTATCAATCAATGATTTATCTGTCTGCCTATCTTCCATCAATCTAATCCATCTATCATATATATATATATATATATATCTTTTAAACTCATCTGATAATCACAATAATACTAAACAAATAAAATATTCTTACTGTGCTGATGGAAGAAGAAAGTATCAGGTAGACTTTCTAACTAGCAGGTGATGTGGTAGCCTTCTTTTGTTCTGACAAAACATTTGCTATGATTTGCCTAGGATTTGTCACTGCTCAAATTCAAGCTGAAATTACTGCTCTTGGAATGGTATTGGGAAGTGGGGCCTTGGAGGAATGACAAATTGGTTACTTTCTCTTAGGATAGAGTTTTCTTGAGACTTCAGATGGCTGTGAAGGGAGGCTACCCCATGTGTTCTGTTCATTCCTCATGAGCCTAGCTGTCCTTTTCTAATGAGACTCTCGTCACTATGTCAGCAGCACCATGCTCATGAAAATCCAGCATCCAAAAACATAAATAAGCCTTAATTCTTTATAAACAACTAACTTTTGATGCTATGTTGCAGTAAAAGCATAAAAACACTAAAACAGCATGCTACATGGAAAATTTATCCTTTAATAATTAAATATGTATTACTTTACCAACCACAATCTTCTTGTGAACATAAATAATTAATAAGCATTGTTTTATCTTTAACTGCCTGGAGCATAGCTCTGATTTAAAATACATGACGGTGAAGCAGATATTTATGAAGTTATACACTTATATTTTAACAGTAATAAAATTACATTCCATAGTTCTATATACATTCTTTAATTAGCCAAGATTTTGCTAATGTTGACAATAACAGATAATTTTCAGTGTTCATGTTTGGTTGAACATAATTCTGGCACATAAAAGTAAACTAAATTATCTCCTTCTGTGGCACTTTTTATGGAGATGATTTTACTTGTACACAATCTGTAAATACTTCCTGTCTTTCCAGAGGACATCCATTTGTCTCCAATCAAATCCAGTGCAGGTTTAAATGTTAAGTGGGTGTTTTTCCCCTTCTGATTACTGCATCTAGAAGTTTTTCCTGTCTGCAGGCAAAGTCGAACTTTATTCCTTTTTTTTTTATTGAAGTTCAGTCAGGTTTTCGTATCCAATACTTCAATTGTTCATTAAGTCTATTAGTCCTTTTCTGTGGAGTGCCTTCATACTACAAACCACAATGCTTCTATGTAGCTTGAGTGGCACAGCATAAATCAATGTAAAATAGAGTATAAAAGAATCCTGCTGCTGAATTATATGTCTGTGCTGTGATCAGAGAAAAGTAGACTGTCCCGTCTACTGTACTGTACTTCTTGTTGTTTGGTTGGTTTTAGGGGTTTTACTCTACTTTCAGTGCAGGGGAGTCCACCTTTATGTCTGAGATCTCCCTTGAGAGACAAAGTGACAGAATAGAAGTTATCTTTCTGACGCATATTATCTAAGCAAATTCTTTTTTTATAGCTCCATGTGAGAAATTTGGATTCAATTTTGTTGCTGCAAACCCTACCAAACAAGGAAGTAAACAAGGAGCCCAATGACCGTCCATATTACTTCACTCCCAGTCCTACCAGAAGCCCTGAAGTAAAAACTCATTCTACAAAATTAGAAGGCAGTGAATGTATTTCAACAAACCCGAGTGTCACTCCTGCTGTATAGACATTTGTTCTGGGTCTCCTATGTGATTCTCCTGTAAGCCATTGGATTTCAGTGTTTCTTAGTTCATCCCAGTTGTAACTTGAAAAAGATCATTTATTTTAGGTTTCTCTTGAGGTACTACTAGCAGGGACATTGCTTATGGTGACTTATTTTTTTTCACACTTTTAGCATCAAGTCATAAAAACTAAATATGAAGATGTAAGAGATGTTTTCAAAATATGTATTTGTTCAACTGGATATTTTTGCACAGAAATTATTTCCTGGAAGAAACTAACTGAAGCAATGCTTATGCACACACGTGCATGCACATATACATAAACACACATGCATGCACATGCACAAGCACGCAAACACACACAAATAAAAACACATGAGTACACGTGCACTCCAGAAGCTGAAGTTGTGGAAACTGTCTCTTTTGTGTAGTTTTAAACCTTCTGAAAATTTCTGCAGTGAAGAAATTAGTTCAACTTGATTTACCTAATTTAATTCCCTCTAGATCTTAGACTTTAACTACAAGATGAAAGAAAATGCAATAGGCCCCTCAAAATGCCATGCTGAATGAAGGAAGATGTTTTAGTCTGTGAGGAAATATTCAGATGTCCATCTTCCTTACCCCTGGGCATGTCCATGCATGTTTTGAGTCATAGCAATTATTTTGCATAAGTCCACTTTTAAGCACACAAAAAATATCAACTGAAATTCATATCTCGGCACTTTATAGAGTTTTAAGGTTTGCTGCCAAATAAATACTAATCTGAAAGGAAGAAATGGAGAGCTATCTGCCTCACCAAGCTAATGTTCCATAGTGTAACAACAGACTGCCACTCAGCACAGACCTGCTTGAGAGGAAGATGCTGACTTGCAGGGCCTTATTCTGAGAGAAAGACTGCATCAGCCACAGTGTGAGGGTTCATGGTGCCATCGGAAGGCAAGGTCTCCTACAGAGAGGAGCACTTGAGCCTCACTGTGGTACTTATTTACTGTGCCATTTGCTTGTGTGTGTGTGTGGGGGGGGTATTTGTAAGGATTGTTGATCCATTTGAGCATTGTAGATTTTTCCCAGGAAAATAAACAAATCTGAGCCAAATAAACTAAATTTTATTTTTTTGCATAATCTAAATTATAGGAATTTGTATATTTTATTGACAGGTCTGACCAACGTATTTACTAACAAATACCTTTGGAATTAAATTGTGTATTTTTGAGAGTCTTTCCTGTTCTATCTCAGTACTGATCCAGTTCTTGGGATTCTAAAAATTGTTCTTGTAAAATTTTCTGTTACAGAAGGGTTTAAACTTTATATATGGAGCAAATGTTTTTCTCAAAGGAATGGTTTGAAAGGTCAAACAAATTCCCCCAAAGCATATATTCTCAAGTTGTGTGGTTGGTATGTTATTAGACAATGTGAAGATTTTCTGAAAATTTTGCCCAATGGTATACTTTCATACTTATACCAATTCTTGTATTTTAACAGATGATCTTGCTACTGCTGCCATTTGGAAAATGCATTTAAAGAAAAATTTTGGGAAAAATCCTTTTGTAAAATTACTACAGTGAGCAATTAGGGGTGTTGCAAATTAATTTGGAAATGTTAATCATAGTTACTGTTCTGTGAAAGACTATAAGAGACAATATTCTGTGGATGACTTTTCTGTTTACTCCCTGTAAAATTGCACATAACACTAATAAATCCCATAGCTGTGGATCTGTATTTCATTTCGTTAACCAGAAAAGGCATCTTGTAAGTAGGTGTAAGCTAGGGAAGTAAGAGAGGGCAGGGATGCAAAATGTACTTACAAAGATCATATGTTTATCTTCATATAAAACAAATTAGAACCTTTGTGTATTACTCTAGTTAATTTCCCATGGCTGCAAAAATACTGAACTTGGGGGAAGTAAGGGTTCATATCTTACAACTGCAGAGTCACAGTCCATCACTGAAGGAAGCCCAGGCACAAACTTCTTGTGGGACTCATAACAGTGGGAGTGGGGGTTGTCTCTGATTCTACTTACTCTTAGGACCCTTTTCTTCCTACTCAGTTGCCCTGTCCAGCCTTGAAATGAGTTATGTGCTTAGTATTGTTACAGCTTGCTATGCCATGTACAGTTGCTCTCCCTGGGAGGCCTGTTCTTTTCTGAAGAGAAATGGAGGAGAAGTGGGGCAGTGGGTTGGCTTAAGAGGAGTGGCTAGAGGGGAAATGACAGTCAGAATGTAATATATGAGAGAAGAATAAATAGATGGAAGATGGTGGTGCACAGCTTTAATCTCTGCACACTCAGGAGGCAGAGGCAGGCTGATCTCTATGAGTCCAAGGCCAACTTGTTCTAGAGAGCAATTTCCAGAACAACTAGGACAGTTACAAAGAGAAAAACTATCCCCCCAAAAAGCAAACAAACAACAAAAAAGGAATAAGAATAAGTAAAATGGAAAAAGAATAAATAAATAAAAAATACCCCCTCAAACACAGAGAGAGAGAAAGAAAAGAAAAAAGAAAAAACTGGATCCAGGAACCTAAGCAGACATCATGAAGGAACCCTGTTTCCTTGTTAGGAAGGTTTCCTAAGCTTGTTTTCTTGTACAACTTAGGACCAATTATCCAAGAAGACACTGCACAGTGGTTAATCTCTCCCACATCAGTAATAATTAAGAAAATGCTCCACAGGCATGAACACTGACAATTCTGATGGAGATAATTCCTCTCCTGAGATTCCCTCTCCACAGATGACTCTAATTTGGGTCAAGATGATGAAAACTAATGTTACAAGAATATGAATAATGGTTATATTTTAATGATTAGGGCCCCCATTAACATACTGCATACACATTTTAGACCTTTTTTATGGTGCAGAGGGGGCTTTTATAACTGTTAAGCTAAATAAAGAAAAACCATTTCCCATACGAGTTATATTAATTCACTATGAAAATGTCAATGCAACTACTAAATAAAGTTTGAACATTATTTGTAAGGTTGTCAACTTGTAAGGATCTAGAATCACCTGAAAGCTGGTTCTCTGGATATTGTCTGTAAGGAATTATGTTGATTATACAAATTTATGTGGACAACCCATCTTAATCGTGGATGGGGTCATTCCCTGGGAAAGGGATTTAGGATTGTAAAAAGGGACAAATTGAGCTAAGCACTAGTATGCACTCCTAGCTGTTTGCTTCCTCATTGTGGATATAGTGTGACTAGCTGCTTCAAGTCTACCACATTGGACTGTGAAACCTTGAACTGTGAGCCAGTATAAACTCATCATTCCTTCAGATTTTTTTTTTTTTTTTTTTTTTTGGTCAGGATATGCTATCTCAACAAAGAAAAGGAAAACAAGACAACATTTGAGCTCTCAAGTTTTTGTTTAAACTAATTTTCAAAAATATTTGGTAATCAAGGTAATCATCAATGGACTGGGACTGAATGAGCATATGATCAAACCAGACTCTCTGAATGTGGCGGCGAAAGTTGGCAGATGGAGAACCCACAAACAATGACACCAGGACCTATCTCTTCTGCATGTCTTATCTTTTTGAGAACCGAGTCTTTTTGAATGCACTCCTTCCTAGGCCGGGGAGGGAAGGGGGTGGGCCTTGGACTTCCAACAGGGCAGGGCACCATGCCCTCTTTCAAGGAAGAAGGGGGAGGGAGGAGGGGTGGGGAAGTAGTGGGAGGGGACCGGGAGAAGGGGAAGAAAGGTAAAAATTTTATTTCTTTAATTATGTTTTTGAATGGAAAAAATAAAACAAAAAAATATTTGGGTAAGATATGCTCCTTAGTCTTTGGAAGGTCGTTCATACCAGAATAATTTAAAGCATGTAAAAACAATTTCAAGTAATTTTTATATAATTAAAAATAAAATTCTGTGAAACGGATGAACTAACACTAAAGAAATTTCAATGACTTTTTTTTTTTTAATTAACCTATTCTGATACAAGTCTAAGGCAGCATAATGTGCTATGTAAGGTGAGGATTCAAGATGATCAATATCCCAGTGCTGCACTAAGAGCTGAAGGCTTTGTTTTTTCCCATCTGAAAAGACAGTGGGTCCCTTAGCTCAAGTAGAGACCCCTGTGGAAAGTAGTCGACAAATTGGTGGGCAGGATTGTGAAGTGGAGCCTGTGTTTCTCTGAGGCAGCCAGTCTCGCTTTTTATCCTTATCAAGCCCACACAAAAGGCCCACATTTATTTGCTTGTTGCCCTACTTTGGCTACAATCATCACAGGTGATAAATAGGTTTTTAATATAGAGATAGCATGACTCTTCAAATGTTCCCACAGCATCTGAGTAAGGAAGCTTCGCACACTGAAGTGTGCGTGCCTTTGCATTCTCCACCTGCAGCCTGGTGCATGGACTATCTCAACCTCCAAACATCAGGAAAGCCGCATTTTCAGGGCCAGCTGAACAATGCTGCTCTGGAGGAGCCACCATGATTGCCACTCTGGAGTTTCCACTTCTGCAGCAGGCCGCTCTACACCTCAGTCACTAGTGCTAGCCAGGGAAGGTCTCACTAGTGCGTTTGGAACATTAATATTTGAGTGAAAGTAAAGTTTGATGACATCTGAGAAAATAATGAAAACTACTAGTATTCAGTGCTGTGATTGTGAACGTGTACACTTATCCCGTGCTTCTGATGGTCTTGGGTCTGTGAACAGGAAGAGGGTTTCTGGAGGACTTCCACCACGCAGAGTGGTCAATATTTTTCCCAGAGTATCCTAAGGTAAGAGCTTGTCATGTCTTCATCAAGAAAGTTGATAAAATAACATTATTATTATTATTAGCATTTAAAATGCTAAGATTATTTATAAATGTTCACATACTTTATCATACTGCTTTGACTTTGGGTAATTTATGAAGACTTGGTTCACACATGATCCGTGACTTTAGCCTATTGCCATATGCAATGATTTATACTAAGTATTCACTAATTTATTCCCAAGTATGTATTTTAATCTTAACTCTTACTGTAGACTGGGAAAATAACAGGAAAACATTCTACTATGGTTTCACCTTCACAGTATTTTACAGCTTTCAACAAAAGCCAGATTAAAAGTGGCATGTGTTTCAAAGGGAAAGGACAAAATGAAGATGCTGACAACAATTTACATGTGAGAAAGCCACAAGATTCTATCCTTCAAGTCAGACAAAACCAAGTCTTGCTGTAATAACCAAAGTCCCACCATTCAGTTGACTTACATAGCCAGAAACTACTATCAGTCTCCCTGCAGGGTTTATTCTAGCTTAGAAGAAAAGGCTCTTTCCCTAATTCTTTGGACACATAGGCTGGATATGGTGCATGGGATTATGTGTGCTCTCAAGAACAGAGCTCACAGGCTCTGTGTAGCTGCCACTCTGTTTTTTATGCTGACAACCTTCTACAATCCAGAGGGCCTCAAAGGGCCAGGAGATCCACCTGTAGAAGCTGGACAGCAGGACTCACAGTAATGGCCAATGTGAAAACTGAACAACATCCTTACAAATGAGGTTCTCCGTGATTCATGATACTTTACT
The DNA here is from genome assembly GCA_004026605.1 of Ondatra zibethicus. Taxonomy (NCBI): domain Eukaryota; kingdom Metazoa; phylum Chordata; class Mammalia; order Rodentia; family Cricetidae; genus Ondatra; species Ondatra zibethicus. The sequence continues at coordinate 37,656 of PVIU01018396.1, forward strand.
GTTCCTGTTCGGTTATTATTCAAGTCCTCTAAGTGGAAAATGTTTCCTGTGCCAAGAGACCATTTATTTGATATCTCTTTGTTATGTATTTATGTTCTCCTTTATCATGTGTCCAGTATTGGCCTTTAGTAAATAGTTATTACATGAATTAGCATCTGACACATACACTGTGCCTGATTCATCACTATTTATTTTGTGACTAATCTCTAGCCCCTTTAAAAGTGTATACCAAATAAATTTGGACCAAATTGCAGTATTTATCTTCCCTTAGACTTCTGTAACAAACATAGGCATGGTAGAGAATATAATTGGACAGTAAGAGTTATGTTGCATAATACAATAGTATAATGAACAGTTTCAGTAATAGGGTAGTTTTTAGTTATAGTTTCACCCATTAATTTTGACAAAACATTAATATTTCTGCACCTTAAATTTCTATAATTGTGTAGTGGTGACAATATTGCATACATAATTAGAGTATTTCTTTGGTTAAATTATATATGATATAATGCTCCCACTCAAATGTTTCCTTGTCAATAATAAATGGAAGTTGTTACTATTGTTTATTTTTGCTTTCTTACAGTACAACTCTAAGTGTATCTGAAGTCTTCTTCCCAGAGATAGACAGGACTTTATGAAATTAAAACATATTTAGTACACCCTGTCTCAAAAAGCCGAAACAAAAAAACATTTGTTGCTCACTCATAATTCCATAAAACCCTCTTAACGTAATAGGGACTCAGAAAACATTCATCTTTTAAAATTCAACATAACCAACTTTCAAACTCTAATTAGGAAGATGAAGGTTGCAAATTTGACTAAGGGAGATTTCTAAAAGGTTACAAACTAAATACAATACCATCCCTGACTTCAAACTCTATTACAGAGCGACAGTAATGAAAACAGCCTCGTATTGGCATAAAAACAGAGACGTTGACCAATGGAATCGAATCGAAGACCCGGATATTAATCCACAAACCTATGAACACCTCATATTTGACAAAGAAGCTAAAAGTATACAATGGAAGAATGCAAGCATCTTTAACAAATGGTGCTGGCATAACTGGATGTCAACCTGTAGGACAATGAAAATAGATCCTTACTTATCTCCATGCACAAAACTCAAATCCAAATGGATTAAAGACCTCAATATTAATCCGACCACACTTAACCTGGTAGAAGAGAAAGTGGGAAGTAGCCTGCAAAACATGGGCACAGGAGACCACTTCCTATGTAAAACCCCAGTGGCACAGACAATAAAAGCAATAATGAATAAATGGGACCTCCTGAAACTGAGAAGCTTCTGTAAAACAAAGGACACTGTCATTAAGACAAAAAGGCATCCTACTGAATGGGAGAAGATCTTCACTAACCCCACATCGGACAAAGGTCTGATCTCCAAAATATACAAAGAACTGAAGAAACTAGACATTAAAATTCTAAATTACCCAATTAAAAAATGGGGTAAGGATCTGAACTGAGAATTCTCAACAGAAGAAATTCGAATGGC
>PVIU01018397.1:0-39080 GCA_004026605.1 Ondatra zibethicus
TCAAACTCTATTTGGATCTTCAATGTCCATCATCTTCTTTGAAGTAGATTGGTGCTGTCAGGAGCAGACATGTCTCACATCATGAACAGCCTTAGGTTATTAAACATATTAAATGTCATATTCTGTAGGTCTTTGAAGTCCTTGAAGACCATCCATCTATATAAATATATCTGTATATGACCTTGAAAATATACCTAACATGATTAGAAGTTTGACTATTATAGATGACTATTAATCTGTATGTCTTAATTACATATAACATTATTAAATGAGTTGCACAAACACAGTGCCCCAAGTCAGAGTAAAAACATATAGTATAGGAAAAATAATTTTAAATTTGTGTCAATAAACCAAAATCTATACCAATATAAAATATTTTGAGATTAATAGTTGTTTTTGATTAAAATAGATTCAATAATCTACCTTTCTCTTATCATTTCTATATCCTCCCTTCTTTTACTTTTCAGAACAAGCTCCTGAATCTAATCTCCTTTTTTCAGCCTTTTGTTTATTATTACCAGTAACAACCTGTAAGCAACCCCCCTTAAATAGTAACAAAAATCCATAGCCAATATTTTGGGAATGTGGGTGTCATTCTCCAGACTACTTCCTGTTGTCTGGGGGCTCTGGTATCTTTCAGGGAACCTTCAGAAAATCAGAATAATTGTTAGCCATCTCAACCACCATCCTTGAAGCTCTTTTGGATGCAGCATGTTGAGGAGACAGTAACAGAGGCATTTTGAGATATTGGATCACCTGGACCATCCATTTTTATAGAAGCCTGGTCTACTTGTTCTGAAAATACAAACTTTTAAAGGTAATATACAAGTATGGAATATATGGTGGGCACAAGTCAGTAAAAGATGATTTTTTTGTTTTTGTAAAATATACATTAAGTGTTTTGTAGTTTTTCTAGGTTTATTTATTTATGTCTGTAGCCAGGATTTCAGTCAGTCTTCCTGTATCAAATCAGATCTCTATTAATTTGGAAGGAATCCACAGTCTTTCATTTTCTGTGGAAATAAATACATAACCTCTTCCTCAAAGCAACATACCTTTTGATTTCCATTTTGAAGTCAAGATATTTTAAAAATATATAGGTTGGCTTAATCCATCAATTTTCATAATCCAATGTGTCTTAGCAGCTGTTATTTCTTATTAGCAAACAGAACATCTAAAGGCAACACAATAACATACAGAATCCAGACTCTCTGTGTATCTTCCATCATTACATGGCTTATTTTCTTACTCTATCCCTTTTTTAAGGGGTTTACTATTATTTTAAAAACTATTTCTAATCTATAACAGCCTCTATCCTTTCTTTTTTCTCTCTTAAGCCTATGTATTTTTTAAACACACTGTAACCCAGTTAGAGGTTTTGTTTTTTCCATCTGGATCTGTATTACAGAGTACCTGTAACCTTTTCTGTCTGCATGATCAAAACCCCAAATCCACCATGCAATTTACCGGTGGAGCTCATGCTAGAAGATCAAGCCTGCAGGCATCAGCTGGGAGATGCCTCTCTGTAGCTCATGGCATGTTGGCAGCTGCCGGGAGACATGTCTCTTGTACTGTGGATGACATGAGACTAAAAAACCACATTTGGCTCCATTTTTGTTTGTTTAGAATCTTTTTTAAGTTTCCTCAGGTCTTATGTGGCTGTTGGTGCTGGACTGGATGTGTAGGCACTATTTGTATGTGGAGTTTTCCCGTCCTGGCAGCCACTCCCAAATAACTGACAGGAAGACTTAATATGAATTATACCTTTAAAAAAAAGCAGTGTTTTAATTAATACAGTTTTATGTGATTATTTTGATTCTGGGCAGATGGGACAAACAAGTAGTTCCTCCTTCTACATACCACCACTGCCTGGCCTCTATTGCTAACTCTGCTTTCTGATCCTCAGGAAACCTTTATTTGTTAGTTCATAAACAAAATATCACCACACTTTAGTGCTTTTATGTTAGTTTGCACATGTAGAAATCCGTCCTTTATAGAATCCTGTTCAAGTCACAAGTTTGTTGAAAGAAAATACCGGTGATGAAAGGACAAAGCTATCACAAGTTATCCTACTGCACTAACAGCTATTTTCACAATCAACAGCAACTATGCTGATTTTCCACTCAGATTTAACTTAATTCATGGAGAGCTCTGGAATCAATGGAAAAATTCCAGTGTAGATGTACAATAAATTTATAAACTGAACATTTCACCACTACCCTCCATTGTCTAAATTTTTTGTGAAATTCTCTGACCTGAGTAGGGGGCAGGGTGCTCTTTTGCTTTGTTTCACTTGTAGCAGCATCTTGTACCAAATTCCAAATCTCTATTGACATCTGGAGATTCTGTTGAAATTCCTTTCTTTCTGCAGAGCAAAATCTATCAAATCTTCAAATACTCATTTACAAAGTGTTACATTTTTTAATTATCACAATGTAAACATGGATAAGTTATAAAATGGTAAGCTCCAACAAAGGCATACATGGTATTGTGACAGTAGGGACAGTTTTGAAAATGCTGTCCCTAGTCAAAGCGAAGCAGATGCTGGTTCTTCATGTTAGAGTGGAGTATTCAGGGAACTTACCTGCTATCTGTTCACAGGTCACCACTCAATGTGTTCTATAGATCTGGTGGAACTTCTGCCCCAGTGAGGGCATTGGTTTTAGCTCACTGTGTTTGTAGAATTCCCTTCTATCATCTACAGAATGGTGTTTTTCTGAATGCAAGCATGGTGCTGTGTGCAAACAGGCTGAAGTAGTTTCAGATGGATGGACTGTGCTGAGTGCCATTAAAATCCCCCTATGGCAATACTTTCTATTGCTCTTATGTTGCCTCCCCTTTTCATGGGAAATTGTAGTTTTCAGAATTACAACCTTTGAAATTTTACTCTTTAAGGACTGTAATTTTCAGGATTTTCTCCTGCTGGGATTTTAAAATTTATAAATGTTCATCTTTAAGGATTTTAACACTTGGTAGCATCTTGCTCAGGTCTTGGTCACTTAGACTCACGCTTGCTTCACTTGGTAGATATTCAGTATCAAGCTGAGGAAGCTCCCTAATTCTCGTTTACTGAGACTTCCATGTCTCGCTGTGGGATCCTGTTAAATGTCTCTTTAACATATAATGATATCATCATGTGATTTTTATCCCTTTAGCTTATTGGTTTGAAAACTTATATTGATTTTCAAATGTTGAACCACCAAGAATATCTGAAATGAACTCATTTTATACATTATGGATTTGATTTGCTTTTTTTATGAGATATATTGGTCTGCAGTTTCCTTTTCCTGTAATATGCTTGTCTTATGGTAGAAATAAGGCAATTGTAGCCTATTAGAATGAGTTAAGAATTCCTTCTGCTTTTATATTCTTGTATATAATTGATGTCCTTTCTTCCTTAATGTTTAATAGAATTCATTAGTGAACCTGTCTGTGCCGTGTACTTTCTGTCTTACAGAGTTTATTTCTTTCGATATAATTTCTTTAATAAATATAGGCTCACCCAAATTGTCTACATATTCATTTGTGAGAATTGGAGTATATAATTTCAAGGAATGGGCAAATTTCCCTGTATTATCAAAACTGCCATAGATTCGTCCAAGTATGTTTACCCTTTGCAAGCCTCGTGTCCACCAATAAAGATCTCTTTTGTTTCTTTATATTATTTATTCCTGTTTCTCTTTCTTTAGGTTTGTTAAAAGTTTTGAAAACAATAACTTTTGGGCATCTTTTTTCTCTGTTTTCTATATCATTGACTTCTGTTCTATTTTTGTTTTTAATTAACTTTCCCTTTGGCCTGTTTTGGATTTAATTTGCTTTTTTTTTTCAAGTTTCTTGCATTGTGCACTTAGATGATTGAATTCTTATTTAATTTCCTACTATATTCACTCAGTGCTATAAATCTCTCTCAAAATATCTTTAAAAGTGTTGTTTAATTTCCCAGTAATTGAGAATTTTCAGCTATCTTTCTGTTGTTTGTTTCTAATTTAAATTCATTGTGGTGTACCTTCTTGATACATGACTTATGGAGCATAATGTTCTCTGCTGTGATGTTCCATGTGAGCTTGAGAAGAGGCCGCCTCTGCTGCTGGACAATGCAGCCTACCAGCGCCCATCACACCCAGATAATGGATGCTGCTATTAATTTGGTTCAATTACATCAGCACCCCTCCATGGTCTCTGCATCCTTCATGGTTTCCAACTTCCTGTAGGTGTTCACCTTTGACGTGGCCCTATTTGTAGTGATGTTTCATTTGTATTTTGATGAATAAAGCTTGCCTGAAGATCAGAATGCAAAACAGCCACACTAGTCAGCCATACAGACCAGGCAATTGTGGCACACACCTTTAATCCCAGCATCCATACTACTTTGCCACACATGTTTTTAATCCCAGCACTAGAGAGGAATACAAGGTGGGATGAGAAAGGAACTCGCTCTCTTTCAGTCTGAAGATTTCATAGAGGTAAGAGCTCTCTAATGACTTGGCTGCTTTGTTTTTCTGATCTTCAGGTTGAACCCCAATATCTGTTTCTAGGTTTTTATTTATTTATACTAAAATTGGTGCCCAACATTTGGGGTACAAATTCATGAAAAAGGCATTTGCCGGTGGCTTTCTTACCACTGGCACAGGCCAGAACAGCATGGGGGCTCCCACTGGAGTGTGTGCAGGGCTTCAGCCCCACCCAGCTAGGCTTTCATGGGGGCTCCCACTGGAGTGTGTGCAGGGCTTCAGCCCCACCCAGCTAGGCTTTCATGGGGGCTCCCACTGGAGTGTGTGTAGGGCTTCAGCCCCACCCAGCTAAGCTTTCTTTGCTTTTTTCCAAAAGCCTCTGAGCAAGTTTGGGATTTTCCTGTGGTAGCCACTCCGAAACAGTCTCCAGCTGCCACCCACACTCCAGGAGCACCTGGGCTCCAAATACCACAGGACTCACCCATCCTAGACTGTCTGGTTCTACCTTCAGGAAGCCCCCCAACACCTGTGCTTTTTCCAAACAACCCCCTGTGCATTTTTCAGACAGGTCTCTCTCTCTCTCTCCCACTGTGGGTTGCAGGCTCTCCCTGACCCCCCTTCTCAGGTTACTGCCAAACTAGGTAGCTGCCTTGACCGTCCTATGCAGCGGTAATAAAGCCTCACATCTTCATCAACATTGTCAGTAGATTTGGGAACACAAGTGGGAATTATTAAAGCTGGGAATTAGTTAAAAGAGGGAGGTTTTTTTCCCACATTAAAAAAATGGGAAACACCATTACAATGGAAGAATTTGGGTCTCTGTATGATAATATGCTAGACAGTTTGAAAATGAAATGATTATTGAGAGGATATCTAATTTAGATGGGATTTATGTAATGCCAACTGTAAACATTATCAGCTTTATCAATCTTGTCTTATCGATAAAAACATTGGTTAATTTGAATGCTAAGATACAGGCCTTAGAACAAAAACTAATAAAGCAGATCACAGATCTAGGCAAATACAGACAGAGGAATTTAATGGAGAACCAATTTCAGTATTGCATTGTAAGAACAGAGAGGAACAGACTAAGGCTTTCAAACAACCAACCTTAATATATCCAGTAACCTTACAGGAATTGCCAAATGGCACAGGCTCTATTACAGTGAACTAGACTCCTGTGCCAATGTTAGATTTAAGGAGATTCAAGGAAGCAATAGTATAATATGATATGCATTTACCTTTTGTAAAGCAGATGTTAAAATTGTGGTCAACTCTGTAATAGAATTATCCCTAAAGGTTGGACAGAAATGGTTAATATTGTTTTAGTACCTGGTCCACAACTACAATGGAGTACCTGGTTTAGAGAAGAAGCTACGATTATTGAACAATGGGGTAAAGCTAGAGGTAGGAAAATCTCCCAAGATCAAATTCTTAGAGAAGGAAAATATGTTACTATAGAAAAGCAAGCTGTATACAAAGAACATACATGGATTTATGCCATGCAGCAGCTTTGAATGCTTGGGACAGAATTGGAAAAATAGGAAATAAAATTGGTTCATTTAGTAAAGTTATACAGGGCCCAAAGGAAACCTTTACAGATTTCTTACAAAGATTAACTTAACAGTAAATAGAGTGGTAACAAATTCAGAAGCTAGACAATTAATAATTGAATGTCTGGCTTTTGAAAATGCCAATTCTCTATGCAAAAGGATAATTAGGTCATTAAAGGAAAGATCAGCCCCTTTGCAGGAATGGATCTGAGATACAATTAATATTGAAACTCATGACCATGATGATACATGGATAGAAGCGGTAATGTTTCCAGAGTTTTAAGGAAAAATCAAAATGTCAAATGTTATAATTGTGGCAAACAAGATCATCTTAAAAGTGATTGTAGTCGGGGAATTCCTAGAAACAATGCTTTTTCTAGAAATAATCCATTCAGAATGCCCCTCCCTTCTGGATTATGCAGAAGGTGTAGCAAAGGCAGGCATTGGACTAATGAATGTAGGTCAATGAGGAATATTCAAGGTAATCCTTTGCTGTCAGGAATCTCTGTGAGGGGATTCTCACAGGCCCCTGTGCCAAATCTAATTCAGTTGTTTTCTGCCGTCATAGAAGAAACTCCTTCCCAGAGCAATTAAAGAACCTAATGCCTATTGTAAGAAACCATACTGCTCTGGATACTAGAACAGCTATAGAAGACAGAACAAAAATTCAAGTGAAACCAAAAGGTAAGTATTTTAGTGAACTTCTATAAATCAAGAAAGACCAAAATTAATAAATAGGAATAAATGACATTGTCTTTGAAGATCTGGTAAGCACAGGTAAAGATGTAACAATAATGTCATCAGAATCTTGGCATCTAAATTGGCCTCTTCAGGATATAAATGTTCAACTTTTAGGAATCAGAACTTTATCTCAAGTAAAACAGAGTGAGAGATGGGTTGAATGTATAGGACCAGAAAGACAGAGAGGAATATTAAAACCATATGTGGCTAACAAAACAATGAATTTGTAGGGATGTGATTTGTTACAGCAATGGAATACTCAGATTAACATTTCCACAATCTTAAGAACATGCCAAAATTAACACATGCTTCTGGGAAAAATATTACAAGATAGTATAAAGAACAGTCACTGACCATTCAGGTTGTACAAGAACAGGGCACAACAGCTGCTGATCTACCTTTAAAATGGTTGACAAAAAATCCTGTATGGGTTACCCAATGGCCTTTACCACCAGAGAAACTGCTTAGAACATCTGGTACAAGAGCAATTAAATGCTCAACATGTTGAAGAATCAACCAGCCCTTGGAAGTCTCATGTATTTGTTGTTAAAAGGAAATCTGGAAAATGGAGAATGGTGACAGATCTAAGAGCTGTTAAGAAGGTAATTCAGCCAATGGGCTCTCTACAATTGGAATCCCTCTGCCTTCTCTATTTCCTAAAGGATGGCCTCTTACATTATTGGCTTAAAAGACTGTTTTTTCACTATACCTTTATAAGAAAAGACAGAAAAAAATTTGCCTTCACAGTGCCTACTTATAATAATTCTCAGCCTGCTAAGCGATATCAATAGAAGATTCTCCTAGGGGGAATGGTAAAAAAAAAACCCACCCTGTGCCAATATTTTGTAAGTCAGCCATTGGAAATGATACATAAACAATTTCCTGAATCTATAGTTCACCACTTTGTGGGCAATATTTTACTATCTGATTCAAACATAGATACTTCAGAAAGAATTTTCAAGAAGTAAAGAAAAATTTTCCTGATTGGAGATTACAAATTGTTCCTAAAAAATATAAAGAGGAGATTCTATTAATTATTTAGGCTATAGAATAGGTTCATAAAAAATTAGACCCTAAAAGTGCAAATTAGGAGAGATTGAGTACAGACTCTTTTTTTGTTGTTGTTTATTTATTTGTTTTTTTTTTAAGACAGGGTTTCTCTGAAGCTTTGAAGCCTGTCTTGGAACTAGCTCTTGTAGAACAGGTTGACCTTGAGCTCACAAAGATCTACCTGCCTCTGCCTCCTGAGTGCTGGGATTAAAGGCCCACACCACCACCACCTGGATAATTGCAGACTCTTAATAACTTCCAATGACTTAATGACTAGGAGACATTTCCCATCTACAATGCACTACTGATGTAGGTATTGATGACCTGATTAATTTAAACAGAACCTTAGATGGTGACAAAGACTTAAATGCTCCCAGAGAGTTATCAGCTAACATTGAGAGAGAATTAGCTTTGACAGAAGAGAAATTACAGAAGGCACATTTAGATCATGTGTACCTGAATCTGCATTCTGGTCATATTATCCTCCAAACATTCCCCTACAGGAATTTTAATGCAGAGGAAAGATATTATCTTAGAATGGATCTTTTTACCACATAAACTGACTAAAAAATTACAAACTTCTGTGGAAAAAGTCTCTGAGTTAATTCTAAAAGGAAAACTTTGTCAATTAGCAGAAATAGACCCAGCAGAAAATTATAGTGCCTTTTAATAATGATGAAATTGACAAATTATGGGAAGAAAGTGAACCCTGACAAAAATCTTGTAGTAACTTTTTGGAAGAGATTAACAATAACTATGCTAAAAGCAAGAGAATTCAACTTAAAAAGATAACTAATTGGAGTCTTCCTCTCATTGTACAGGACACTGTACAATGCCCTGACATTCTATATTGATGCAAATAATTAGGAAAGGTAGATTAAAAATCAGAAAATTTAAGTAAATTGGATCAAAGCCCTTATGGTTCTGTCCTAAAGTTAGAACTATATGCTATTCTCATGGTACTAAGAAATTTTAAAGAATCTCTCAACATAGTTACCAAGTTGCAATATCCTGAAAGAGTTGTTTTCCATGTTGAAACCACTGAATTTATACCATATGATACAGAACTGACTTTACTATTTATTCAGTTACAAGATACAACCATGAATAGGAATTGTCTCATATACATAACAAACATCCAATCCCATAGAGGTCTGTCAGGTCCTCTAGCACAAGGTTATGCAGAAATTTATTGATTATTGATTGAAAATGTGCTGAAGGCCTCAGAATTTCATCATGTCAATAGCAAAGGTTTAAAAGAAAGGCTTTTCCATCGTGTTCCAAGCCAATGAAATGTTCTACTTGTGCTTTATACAATAAACACCACTACATGTAGGAAGTAACCCAAAGAGTACTCAAAGAAATGAAATCTTGCAGATGTATGTACTACATTATGTAGAATTTGGAAAATTAAAATATGTAGACCATGCCATTGATACCTATTTAGGTTTTCAATGGGCAACTGCTTTGTGGTCAGAAAAGGCTGCTTCAGTAATCATACATTTGCTAGAAGTTGTGGCCATCATGGGTATTCCTGCACAAATAAAGACAGACAATGGTCCAGCATGTCTCTAAGAAAGTGAAATAGTTTTTTGCTTATTATAATATAAAGCATATTACAGGTATACCACATAATCCTACAGGGCAAACAGTTATAGAAAGATCAAATTGAATGCTAAAGGATATGTCAAATAAACAGAAAGGGATTATAAATACGTGCACAAATTTATTGCATAATGCTTTATTAACTCTTGAATTTTCTAAATGCTAGTGAGAAAAAACAACAGCTGCAGAAAGACTTTGGAAAGTAGGAAAAAACTACACAATTAAATCAGCCAATATACTTTAAAGATGAACTGACCTCAGAATGGAAACAAGGTCATGTACTACATTGGGTAAGGGGACTTGCTTTTGTTTCCACAGGAGAAGAAAAACTATTCATACAATCAAAATTGATAAAGATTCAATTTGAACAAGAGACATCTCTTAATTAGAAGAGATGATAGTTCATCAAACATCATGACCATTTATTCTAAACTAACCTATAAAACTAACAAATGCTTTTCATTTGATCAGAAATAACTTGCCAAAACAGAATCTTTCCAAAATCGGGAATGGAGAAGGGCTTTGTTTCTGTCTTTTCAGGAGAATGAAGACATCCAACTAAGGAATCTGAAGACCACTGGGCAAGTGAGACATATGAAGAAAAAAACAAATCATCCAGAAAACAAAATGTCTCAAGAAAAGGAGTAAATTGACCTATTGGTTTATCACATTTTCAACAGAAGAGAATTTCATAAATCTTCCCAAATATTTGTTTTTGCTATTCTATACAGACATATAATGCAAATGGTCTTTTTGTTGTCCAGTCCAATTAAAGATTAAGGCTGGCTTTGGAGATGGAGTGTGACTTTCTTCTTCTCTAAAACCAAGCATACTTATTAAAGTGAAATCTAAAATCTCTGTCTCATGTCAGAAGAGCCACCTGGGAGGGGAAAGAATAAAAACAAATACTTAAGGACTTTATTGCCCCTAATCTCATAATCCTTTGGCTTTATATTGACTTTTTAACAGCTTTTCTTAAGGTATAAGATTTATATTTATTAATATATACATACATGCATATTTTAAACTTTTTGACATGATATTAATGATCATATAGAGTACTAACTAATTCTATAAAAAGATCCCATCTACTTTCCTGTACATGATTTTGGATTTGAGTCTCTATCAGCTTTCTGCAATGAATCATGAGCACATCTAACAGTGACCTTTGAAATCTCCAAAAGGAGGATGGGGCCCAACAATGGCGATTGCTCCAGGACTATAACAGCACTAAGATGAAAAACATCGCCTAGAGGTTGACTTTGGACTACAAACTGCTCAGAACAATTTCGAGGTGACTAATTGAGATGATCCAGTCTAATATATTACTCTACCCAGGACTCAAGCCCTGTACTTTCCCATTACACAGAGAATGAACAACAAATGATACAGTTACCTATCCCAGGACTTGACAATTATCCCAAATTTTTCTTTGCAGGATCCCCTAAAGATACTGTTTCTACCATTATTCACATTTTTTGGAAGTCACTTGCTTGTAATTCATGCTTACTCGGTTAATATTATTTCCTTCTTGGGTCTCTGAGGGAGTTGAAGAATGGATAGTTATAGTTTTTTCTTGTTTACCTGACACAGAAAGCAAATAATGATAGAAAGTAAATTAGGTATAAGACCTTGGGCTCACCAAGATAAGATAGATATGGAGTATTTTCTCTGGATTTGCCAAGTGCAAATGGACTAAACAGTGTTGATGTATTTGTTGCCTGTATATATTGTATCTAGTCATTGTACTTGCTGTATATATTTTTATATTAGTTACAGCCTTCTTTTTTATTTTAGATAAAAATGGGAAATGTAGGGATATTTCATTTGTATTTTAATAAATAAAGCTTGCCTGAAGATCAGAGAGTAAAACAGCCCCACTAATCAGCCTTACAGACCAGGCAGTGGTGATGCACACCTATAATCTCAGTAAACACACTAGTTTGCCATAGAAACCAGGCAGTAGTGGTTTATGCCTTTAATCCCAGCACTAAAGAGGAATATACAATGGGAGCAGAGAGCTCTCAGTCCCAGTCTCATTCTGAGACTCCTAGAGGCAGGATCACCATTCAGACTAAGGTAGAGGTAAGAGCCAGTGGCTGGCTGTTGTGCTTTTCTGACCTTCAGGTTGAACTCATATCTGTCTCTGTGTTTTTATTAATCGTACTACAGGTATGTACGTATATATGTTAATTCTTCAAGTTCTTTTCCTCTAGAGAACCCTGATGATTCTAAGTCTACATCTTAAACTTAGATGTGGCCACTTCCTTTCTTCTGTGTTGAGGAAGTCAGGCTGCAGACAGGAAGGATCCTATTCATTTCATATGCAGAATTACCTTGTTGGGGCAGCACTGCCCCATAGCTGCACACTGTCCCAAGGCCAGCACCCTCTGGTCAGAGTGTCACCTCCACCTGATGCCTGGAAGACAGTCATTTCCTGGTAGGCATCATGCGAAGAGACCCCAGAGACCGACTGATTCTCACTTTGCGGTGTAACACAATCCACTTTCAGATCTTCTGTCGAGACCTCTCAGGGGTTCTGTGAAGACTTTTTACCTGCTCATGAGCATCCCTCACTGTGAACCTTGTCTGATCTTCCTCTCTCTTCATGGTTTGGTTCTGCACTTTTGAAGTTTTTTTGCAATTAGTTTTTTTTTCCACACCCTTTGTCATTTGGTTGTTTGCTTCTAGAAATTCTTTTTTTTACTAATATATCAGTTATATCAGTTAATAGATGTCATGATTTCTTAATGTTTAAGGGAATAAATATAATCTCATGATTTTCAAAACTGAACTGTCAGGTATGATTTCAAAAACACACAATAGGGGCCAGAAGACATGTCTCGGCAGTTAGGAGTGCTTGCTGCTTTTCTAGAGAAGCCAAATTCAAGTCCCAGAACCAGGTTGGGCAGCTCAGTACTGTTTGTAACTCCAGCTCCAAGGGATGGAACACTCTATTCTGACTTCCATGTGCAACACACACACACACACACACACACACGCACACACATACTCAGCACATACACTTGCAGACACACACCACAATCAAATCTTGGTGCAATAAATGTGGAGTTACAAGACTGAGAACTTATATTTACATGCTGTCTTATACAGATAGTATTCTTAAATATAATTAGTAATTACACTTTATAGATGTCCCTTTTACCTGGTCCATATGGAGTTGGTTTAATCTCATTAAAATAAAAGTTCTAATTTATTCTCAGCAATAGAAAAGCAAGATTGTTTAAGGGTAAATGATGCTGTTTCCTGTGTACCCCATCCTCCTGGAATTAAGTCACAGACATGTTACAGATGTAGTTTTCTTCCTGAGTACATTTTAAACTACAGACCCAATAGTTGTGCTGATTGAAAAGCCAAGCACAGGTATTTCTAATGCATTTGTCTGATAGACAAAGTTTTCCAGTCAGTCTGAAGACACTATACAAGTAAGAAATCAGTTTCCTGACTAGCATTCGCTCCTTGTTGCTCTTATACTGAGCTCACATAAACACACACTGTAGACAGCAGGGCCAGGGTACCAGGCCAGGTGAGTGAAAAGGTAGCAAGAAATGAGAAGCCACTTCTGAATCACCCTGTCAATCAGACATTTTCTGCAATCAAAAGAATCACTTGGCCAAAACATCAATGAGTTGAGTAGAAATAATTTTTCATAAAGCAGGTGAGAAACATCTCTTGCCAATTTTTCCTCTTGTTCTCTTTTCAGACCAGGTGCACTGGCCAAAGCATGACTCACCCTCTTTGGTGAATTCAAATTAAGAGGGGCCTCAAGGGACCACACTGTGCACCTCTGTTCTTTCCCCAAACATTACAGAAGGAGGTACATAAATATCATTGTTCATCCATGAGGTTCTCTTAAGTTTTCTTCTTAAAAAAAATCCTATCACTGTGTTAAGTCTGAAATTTATACAGTGGTGAGGCCATGATGGAAGGCCTCCTTGGTCTCCAGATCACTGTACCTTCACTGGTGAGGAGACCCAAGCACACTCCACTGTGGAGACCACCAGCCCTCTAGGCAGAGATTCTGGCCTGATCATTTATGCACTGGTTCAAGAGTGTGGAACCATGTGCAGTGTAGCAGAAACCAAACACCGTGCAACTTAACTGCTTCCTTTCTCTGCTTTTGCCTTTAGAAAACATGAAACTAATGAAGCTCTCGGCTGTACGTGTCCAGTGACATCTGAGGTCACCAAGAAGAGCTTTGCTCTGTTTCCTTAGACAGGTTGTGTACATTGCTAGATTACCAGTTGTTCATTTTGTACTTTAAAGTTTTGAGCCTGGATATTTTTGCTGACTGAGGCTGCCTTGTCTGTGTGTCATCCTGTTTCCTGCCTATTACAGTTTTGCAATAGGCTGTTGTAATTGGAGGTTTCTTTCCTGCTCAATTTTTGAATAACTATTCTGAGGCTTAATTACAAACTATTTGGCCTATTAGCTAAGGCTTATTATTAACTAGCTATTACAACTTAAATTTACATATTTCTATTATTCTATAATTTACCACAAGGCTCTTGGCTTGTTATCTCACATCTTGCTTCTCCAGTGGTTGCTGACATCTGCCAGATACCTTCTTTCTTCTTCTATCTCTGTTTAGATTTCCTGCCTAGCAATATTCTGTCTGACATAGTCCAAAGTAGCTTCCTTATTAACCAATGGTACTAAAACCTATTCACAGCATACAGAGGGGCATTTCATATCAGGCTGTTGACTCCATTTGCTTTTATTTCTTCTTTCTATAAGAAAGTACTTGATATCCTAACTGCTGAGTTTTGAAGTATAGTTTTTCGACAATTGTAAAAGCAGAAACATAGCAAACTCCATTTTAGTATGAGGAGCCTGCTTGTTCATCCCGACCGCCCGGTTAGCTTAGCCCCAAAATAAGCACACAGAAACTGTATTCATTAAATCACTGCTTGGCCCCATTAGCTCTAGTTTCTTATTGGCTAACTCTTATATTGATTTAACCCATTTCTATTAATTTGTATATCGCCACATGGCAGTGCCTTAGCAAAGATTCTAACCCACATCTGTCTCAGGCGGAGGATCCATGGCTTCTCCTGACTCTGCCTTTCTTCCTCCCAGCATTCAGTTTCATCTTCCCCGCCTACATAAGTTCTGCCCTATCAACAGGCCAAGGCAGGTTCTTTATTCATTAATGGTGATCACAGCCCACAGAGGGGACTCCCACATCACTCCATAAGTTTTCAATTAAAAAAAAATAGCTCCCACTTCCTAGAGTCTAGCCTAGTAAATGAATAAAATTGGAATAAATGATATTAAGTGAGGTAACCCAGACCCATAAAAGACAAACATTAAATGTTCCCACTCATCCTAGGCTCCAAATCTTTAGCTGTGAGTACATATGTAGCACTTATAATAACATCTCAGAGACAAGCTGAAGATCAGAAAAGCAAAGTCACCAGTCACTGGCTCTTACCTCTCCCTCAGACAGAAATGGCAATCCTGCCTCCACAAATACTCCGAATGAGACTGAGCTGAAACCTGTCTGCTCCTGTCTTATATTCCTCTCTAGTGCTGGGATTACAGGCATACACCACTACTACCAGGCCCCTATGGCTAATTAGTGTGGCTACTGAGATTAAAGGTGTGTGCCACCACTGCCTGGTCTGTAAGGCTGACCAGTGTGGCTGTTTTACTCTCTGATCTTCAGGCAAGCTTTATTTATTGAAATACAAATGGAATATCACTACATACATATTCTGGAATAGCTGCAGAAACTGATAAAATAAAAAGGGACCATTGCCAGGGTAAGAAGTGGTGGGGAGGGTAACAGGGTACAAATGATCTGATCAAGAAAGCAAGAAGGAGATGCTCTAATTAGACTAGGATGAGGTCAATAAGTACAGAAGGAGAGAAGAGGGTAAAATAGCAGTAAGGATGTCTGGAAAGTCATAAGAAATCATACTATTAACTATTTACAAAAAAATCCTATACTAAACATAAGTCTCTATATAAATATGCACATATAGTTTTTTTGACAGTAACAATGGGTGGTTTAATTACTTCTTTAATTTAAATGTACAATATCTGCAATTTAAATTTTTTATTGATTTTATTGAGTTATACATGTTGTCTACTTCCCTCCCTTTCTCTCTCCTCCCCTTCAACCCTCTCCCATGGTCCCCATGCTCCCAATTTACTCAGGAGATCTTGTCTTCTTCTACTTCCCATGTATATGAGACCCATGTATGTCTCTCTTAGGGTCCTCATTGTTATCTAGGTTATGCATATATAGTTTAAATGGAAAAAAATTATTTGGGATGACAGTGTTCTCTGCAAGAGCCAAAGACAATCTAACAAAAACTCCAACAACAGGCATGAGAAGCCCTTGCTTGAGTTGTAGGTCTGGGGTGTCCAAGAGATTCCTCAAACATTATAGGCTATTGACATTGCCCTTCGTTACCCCAAAGAGGTAGAATATAAGTCACTATTGCTGAAGACACCATATACTTCAAATACAGGGCTCAGTGGACTCTTGAGCTGGAACTGACCTCAATGACTCCTCCCTGAGACCTAGCTTTCATGGAATCAGAAACTTCCAAACGAGGGGAACAACCAACAGTCTGACCCAGCTTTGATGCCCATGAACTACAACAATGGCCAGCATGGTACCGTAACCTTAAGGGTACAGTAGTGGCGTGCATATATTGGCAATAACCAGAAGTTCTCTGATTAGACTTAAGACCTTCTCAGCAAAAAGAAAATCATGTCTGATCATGAAAACCTAGCCAAATACCCAGGGCTAGTAAAGAACCAGAGGATCCGGTTGTAGATTGTGTCTCCCAGTAATGTCAGAATCTACACTTGTGAAGTCTCATTAGCATAGCTGTTCAAACATGACCTGAACAAGAATGACACCAATAGACATGATGAAACAAAAGGAGGAAATCACATAGGGTCCTAGCCCTAAACAAAGAACTACAGTCAACTTAAGAATGCTGATGTCTTAGTGAGGGTTTCTATTGCCATGAAAAGACACCATGACCATGAAAACTCTTATAAAGGAAAACATTTTATTGTGTTGGCTCACATACAGTTCTGAGGTGTAGTCCATTATCATCATGGCAGGAAGCAAGGTAGCATGCAGACAGACATGGTGCTAGAGAAGAAGCTGAGAGCTCTTACATCTTGACTCACAGGACACAGAAAGCGGTCTGTCTCACTGGACATGACTTGAGCATACATGAGACCTCAAAGCCCACTTCCATAGTGACATACTTTCTACAAGACCACGCCTATTCTTTCAAGGCCACACCTCCCACTAATGCAACTCCCTTTGGGTGCCATTTACTTTCAAACCACCACAGTTGTGATTGGGAAAAATAGTCTTCCTCAGGGAAGAACACACCAATTGGTTATCCAATAACAAATAGTCAGCCCTGGAAACATACGTATGTTTAACATTATAAAGACTGAGCAAATTATATTTTGCAATATATACATATATACACATAACAGCAAGTGAAAAAAGAGGCCATGAAGAGAGCAAAGAGGAGCATTTGGGAGGTTTCAGTATTTGGGAGGAAAGGGAAAGAAGAAATAATATAATTATATTGTGACCTTGGGGAAAAAATCAAACCAGTTTATAAATTAATGAATTTGACTTAGGACTACCATCAGGAATTTACATATGGTTACTGTACAAGACCTGCAAAGGATCAAGCCAATTAATAATTCTAGCATGAAAGGAGGAGGGGGTTCATGAGGCCCCACCCCTAGCTGATGAGCTATTAGCAACTGATGGCTGCCAGGGAAGGGAGAGTCACTTTCCTATGGGGTGTGCCCACTGGTAGGTCCCCAATGCCCCAGTGCATAATAGCAGCACTAATTGGAATCAGTAACTTAAAAATAATAAGTAAGCAAAACAAAAACATCCAGCCATCAAATGGCTTTTTAAGTACAAAATAAATATAACAAGACCACCGGTTAAATGATACTTCTGACAATAGTGTGAAAGACAAATGAAAGGAAGCCATACTAGCAGAAATGACAGAGATGGAGAACAAGACCCAAATGGAGATGATGACAGCAAAAACATGAAGAGAAAGGGTTCTCTGGGTCTATATTTAGACAATAGAATCAACAGTTTTGGTTGAGCAAGAGAGGTAAGGAGCAGAAGGCAGCACCTAGGAGTCTGGCCTCTTACTGGTTCAGTGAGGTTCTAGTTAGTTGTCACTTGGTAGACACATCGTAATAGGAATGGGAACTGACTCTCCAGGTGGACAGACAAGTTCCTTGTAATGCCTCATGCACCTACCCAAGAGATCAAACAGCGTGACTTAGAGGCCTGCTATAAATATTTGCCTTGGAAAAAAAAAAGGAAGATTTTGTTTTCAAGTCAGTTCCTAGGAGCCCCAGGGAGAAAAGAAGTCCTGGAAATTGAGAGGAGAGATAAACATGACATGGCTACTGGATGGAAAAAGGTTTTTGCAGTTAAATTTTGCATCAAAGAAAAGAGTTTCTATGACATGCATCTCTATATCTATCCCAGGAAAGTTCCCCAACATTGGCACAAAACTGAAAGATAAAGACAACACTGTATAGAAAATGTAGCCAAGTAAAGATTCTGACTTCTTTTGTCATACACGTGTGCTACAGTCAGAGCGTGACAAGGTAGATTTAGTCTACTGGTACTCATGAGTGAGAGGGGAGAGGACCAAAATGGTGGGAACCACTTGTGTTCCATTAATTAACATGGAACCAGAGAAGCCCCCCAAAGATGTCCAAACAGCAGGAGTAGACCAAGGAAGGAGCTGTGTCGGTACAGACCAGTGTTGTGAAGGAAGTGAAAAGCTAAGTAGACTTTTTTTTTTTTTGAGGATTTTGCAGCACCAAAAGGTGACTGGTCACTTTGCAGGAATCCCTTCACTAGATTTATGGGGCCCAAGCCTTAACAATGGATGAGCAATGAAGAGGTGCACAGTACTTATATCCTTCCTTAGAGTATGACAACAAAGGAAGGAAGCTGGTAGTCTGAAGGGTGACTGCATGTCATGGATAGAGCAGGTCTCTAACTTGATAGAAGATAGAGAGTTTGAAGTACTGCTGAAATAATCCAATCTAACATAGAACACTGGAAAGAGAAGAAACTAAGACAGAGACACAGGAACATCAGAAAACCCACCAGAGTCATCTAGGGCAGAATGTCAGCTCTGCCACCGACAAAAACTCTCCAGGAAACAAAAGGATAGAAAACGGTCTGTTGTGTTTGGCAATGAAACCATTGAGAAGTTGCTGTGGGAACTCTTCAGCCAATAGCCTTTAAGATACCAGCCCAATTGGGTGTGGTCTCTTGTACTATAAATGTAGGCATAAAGCTTGGGCAGTCTCTCTCTCTCTCTCTCTCTCCACTGCTGGATTCGGTTCCTGTTCCCTGCTCATGCAGAGGACTGTAATCTGCGAGTCTACCCCTAAATAAAGAACAGTTAATTATATTCAGTTCTGAGCTAGTGTGGGACAACTTTATAGCATCCATCTACAATAAGTTTTTTGTTTGTTTGGTTGGTTGGTTGGTTGGTTGGTTGGTTTATTTTGTGCATTTTTTAATACCATATACCAAAATTAAATCAAGACCAGGTGAACAATTTAAATAGACCTATAAGTCGTGAGGAAATAGAAGCTGTCATCAAAAACCTCCCAACCAAAAAGAGCCCAGGACCAGATGATTTTAATGCAAAATTCTACCAGAACTTCCAAGAAGAGCTAATACCTATACTCCTTAATGTGTTTCACATAATAGAAACAGAAGAGTCATTGCCAAACACTTTTTATGAAGCTACAGTTACCCTGATACCAAAACCACACAAAGATGTAACCAAGAAAGAGAATTACAAACAAATCTCACTCATGAACATCGATGCAAAAATCCTCAATAAAATACTAGCAAACCGAATCCAAGAACACATCAAAAAAAATCATCCATTATGATCAAGTAGGCTTCATCCCAGAGATGCAGGGCTGGTTCAACATATGAAAATCTATCAATGTAATCCATCATATAAATAAACTGAAAGAAAAAACCATATGATCATTTCATTAGATGCTGAAAAAGAATTTGACAAAGTTCAACACCCCTTTATAATAAAGGTTTTGGAGAGATTAGAGATACAAGGATCATATCTAAATATAATAAGAGAAGTGAGTTTTATAGACACAACTATCAATCAAGGTGGAATAGCTAAAGTTAAACACAATTTTCTTTTTTTTCTCTCTGGCTGTTGTTGTTGTTGCTGCTGTTGTTTGAGACTGGGCCTTACTATGTAGCTCTGGCTAGCTTGGTGCTTGCAGTGTATACGAAGCTAGCCATGAACTCAGAGATCTGCCCGCTTCTGCCTCCTGAGTGCTGGGATTAAAGACTTGAACCACTATGTCCAGCAATTTGCTTTCCCCTGATGGAAACTCTTCCCAGAAAAAGCTGAAAGTACGTGTAGTCCAGTGATATACAGAGTGACAGCAATGTAGGAAGGAGAGCCTCACTAGGTTTTGCAGCGGTGAAGCATTCTCTTGAAGATGAATTGCTCTTCTTGGTAACTGACCAACAAAGCAATGTCCAGTGACAGTGTGTCTGTTGGATTGCCTTTCATAGATTCTATCTTTCCCATCTCTGGTGCTTAGTGCTCATTGGCAGCTGGACAGAACCTAGAATCGCCTGGGAGGCAGGCCTCTGGGCATGCCTGCAGGGGTCATCTTGATTCCATTAATTGAGGTGAAAAAACCCAGCCCCTGTGTATGGTTCATCCCCAGAACGGGATTCTGAACATCACACGTAGAGAGACAAAGCTGGGCCACAAGGACTCATTGCTCATTTGTGACTGGATATAGTGTGACCAATTGCAGCTGCCTTGATTTCCCCACCATAATGGACCGTACCTTGAATTGTGAGCCAAAATAAATCCTTTCTCCCTCAGCTTGCTTCTTGTGAAATATATTATCACAGCAGCAGGGAAGAAAACTCAGAACCAAGATGTCATTATTTGAATCATGAATAGAGTGAGTAGGAAAGCAAAAGATCATAAGGGTTCTACAAGCCAAATTATCCTCCTCCTGCTGTCCTTACTCCCCTTCTTTCTCTTCTTTCCTCTTCTTCATACCCTTCCCCTCCTCCCCCTCCTTTCCTTCTTCCTACCTCTTCCTCCTTATTTCTGCAGGACTAGTAATTGATTGAACCTAGTGCCTCATGCATGCCACACACTCCCTAGCCTTACAAACTAAATTCTTTACACTGTCATGACCTCAGAGTATTAGGTAGTCAGCCAGCATATGTTTAAAAAACAAGTAAGTTAAAAATCATTAGTCACCTAACTTATTTCTCTCTCTCTCTCTCTCTCTCTCTCTCTCTCTCTCTCTTTCTGTGTGTGTGTGTGTGTGTGCAATTTACAGTCATTGCTCAAATCAACTAACTCATTGTATAAGCATGAGTACTCATAATTATGAACTCAAAACTAACCAGGAGTTTTGAAAGTCAGATATAACCCTGGGCTATGGCATTTATTAGTCACAGCCTCCGGAAGTGTTGATTCAGCTGGACAGGAAGCGGTAGGATTCACTATGACTTAATAGTCACTGTGGGGGAAGGGTATAGACTGGGTAAAGGGTAAATAATGATGAGGAAATATTTAAAAGAATACACCTCTTCCCATGGTTAGGAAAGTAACACTTACATTTCTTAAGTTATGTGATGAGTTATGGGGTGTACAACTGTGAGAGCCAAAGTTACATTTTAAGTTTTAAGTTTTAATTACTATGCCTAAGACATCCATGAAACAAAAATGCCTCTGATCTGCAAGCTCCTTGCCCAAGGACAGACAGTTCCTGAAATGTTGGAGGCTGTTGTTTATGGAGATAACAAGCCATGTGTTTTTCACTCCCCTAAACAAGTGTGTTTGACCCATCTCTATCAACATGCCTGCTCATATATGGATGGGAGATTCACAGGGTGCAGGTACTTCAGGATGTATTCTTGCCCCTGATTGAACCTGATAGGAATTATGGGTTTTCCTTCTTAACCACCTAAAAACTGTGATTATGGTCCATATACCAAGAACCTGGCTATGGACCTGGCCAGAGCCAATCCACCTGGCCAGTATTTAATTAAAGCTTGTTTCAAATTTGACTTTAAACTGTGGTAGTGTTCTTATTCTCAATCGGTGGGAATAACACAGCATTCTGCCAATAACACCTAAACAGAGCAAGGGCAGGGAAATAATTACCATATGGATGTTGACAATTGAAGTACAGAGTGCACATTGAAAGTTTTAACATGCACATCAGCCCATGAGAGATGAAGGACACAGTTCCGTTGAGGAAATGCTCGTCTATCTGGAGATATCACGCCTTTTGGAACATTTGAAGTTGTTACTAATTTTTGAAAATCACATATAAGCAAAAGCCAAACTTGCAAAAAAATTAAGTCTAAGACTCTCTGGCAATATGGATTGACTTAGTATTTTTGAGAGAATGCCTTTTGCAAAGATGAAGAGTAGAAGGAAGAAAAACGAAGAAAGGAAAAAGAGGAAGAGCAACAACAGGAATGGGAGAGAACTGAGTAAAGGAAGTGTAAATGGGGTAAATATGGTCAAAATGCATTATATACAAGTATAAAACATGATAGAACCCACTATTATGTATAATTGGTATTTACTAGTAAAAGCAGCTCAAAAGAAAATAAAAGGGAGGGCTTCTGTTTTTCCCCATCTCACCAACTCCATGGCTTAAAACAATACCTCACCTTGCTGTCTATACCATCAGAAGGGTCACCAATGCATAATATTTATTAAAAGAATTCTTCTGTGTTGCCTTTGGAATTTAATTCCATACCATTAGCTCCTTTCTACTTTGATAATGTGTTAATAGGAATTTACTACACAATAATAGGACTCATATTTCTTCTCCAAATGGCACTTCAATGGTTGTTTAATGAAACATCAAGGAATTGTAAATGTCCATTCAAATCACCTTAAATAGCATTCAAGTTTGTGTAAGCAGATAACAGCCAGAATGTAAGGCTGCCTTCCTGGCAGTTAGCAGGTGGCATCATACCAACTGAAAAGTGTATTCTTAGTTTGAACATGATAAAACATAAAAAAAAGTAAGATCAACATACATTTTTAAATCCGAGTAAAAAGAAGAAAGATCTGGAAAAGGAACAGAAAAGGTCAATCCAGCAATCCAGACAAGAACTAAAACACCAGCAGCAGTGGGGAAGGGTATCAGGGATGGATTCACGACACATTTGAAAGTCAGTATCAGTGAGTGCAACCATGATGGGAAGTTGGGAATAGGAACAACAGAAGGGCAGAGAACAGCACCAAAGTTCCTGAGTCTGAACAGGAAACAAATTATTAAAAGAAAGATATTGTGTAGTTTTGAATAAACAGATGTGAGATTCCATTTGATACACTGATAGACATGTCAAACACTGATGTAGACATAGAAGTCTAAGCCTGGAAGAGTTGCTTCTGCTGAGGATGTGGAATTAGACGGCTCCATCTATGGTTCTGGATAATATCGCTCACTGACAATTCACTGGGTTGAAAACAAAAACAAAGTCTAGGCAAGTCCACATTAAGACACCTTTGCCAGCACCTCAGCGAACCCATGGCAAGGAGGCCATGAGAAGGAGACACCGAAGAAGAAGGAATGGGCAGCAGGGGCAGCAGCTGCTAAGAAGTGAAAATTCTAAACATCTAGACCAGGTTTAAAAGCGAATGTATTGTACGAGCCAAACTAAAATCCTCCAGTGATCTCGACTGGACTGGTTTCGGTTATGTATTATTGCGAAAGGTGTTTGAAACTGGTTAAAAGTAAGTGAGAGCCTGAGGAACCAGGAACCCAACTAAAATCTAGGTGAAGCTGTGTATCTGTAACCCCAGGGCTGGAGGGACAAAGATGAACTCACTCGTCAGTCAATCCAGCTGAAACAGAGAGCTCCAGAACAGCAACAGACCCTGCCTCAAAATAATAATAACAAGAACAACAACAATAAGGTGGTATATGACAGAGAACACCAGGTGCTGACCTTTGGCCTCCACGTGTGGACAAGAGCAGCACGCCAGCACTCCTGTTGGTATAAGGCATGTTTCTCAGAATTGCAACATTCCCTCCACATTAAAACATTTCCTCCTGCAGCCCCAGGTAGTAAACCAAAGGTCAGGGAGTACAGAAGCTGGGAGGATTCGTGAAGGTTGCTACCCCACAGTGTGAAAGGGAGGAGACAGTTGCTGGGAGTGGAGACAGACACTCAAAATGGTGGGAATAATGAACTAGCTGTTCAGAGTGTGAAGCAGCCTGAAAGCTGATTGGAGAGCTCCAGGGTTGCAGTTTGGGGGAATCCTCACCCTTGCTGGAGTAGGCTTTCTGTGGCTGCAGCTGCTTTTGAGTTATTAATACTCCAACAGCTCAGCACCCCCACCTGGGCAAGCAGCTGGATAGGGTCTGCTAGGTGTGCACAGGCAGGAGAGCATGGTGGGTTTGCACGACCATGCACAGAGATATTTGTAGGCTGAGCAGTGCACTGCATGGCAGATTTAGCTTTTACTCAGACAAAAAGGGTTTAAGTGCTGCATGCTCCTTACCAGAGTTAAACTGGTAAGTACGGCTCCTACCTGGTGGTCCCAGAGCTGGTGGTGAAGTTACTGCCACCATATTAAAAGGCTGAGAGGTGGAGCCAGCATCCAGAGCCACTGGAAACAAGATGCTTACCATTTTTAAAGTGTTCCTTGTCAGAAAATGATTATAGCTACACAATAAAGACAGAGTCAGACAATAATAAACCTCTAAACAGGTCATAGTGTGTTTAAAAAACATACGTAGGCTTAAAAGAGAAAAAAAGAGTATAGACAGTTAAAAAATAGTTTTAAAAAATAAAACAAAATCTTTAAAGAGACAGTAAAAGTAATATAAAAGAGTACAGACTGTCATAGATTAAAGGAGTAAAGAAAAATAAGCCATGATGGAATATACACAGAGAGTCTGGATTATGTATATTATTGTGTTTTCTTTAAATTTTTTGACTTTAGAGAGATATTTGATTCTGGGAGCTGCTAAGCTAAACTAACATATATATTTTAAAGGTATCTTGACTTCAAAATTTGGGTCCAAAGATTTGTTGCTTTGGAAAAGAGGTTATTCTTTTGTTTCCATAGATGATGAGAACCTGTGGATTCCTTCCAGACTAATATGGTTTGATGGAACAAGACCCCCTAAAAGATTTCTGTGAACCTCCCAAAATACTTCACCCAACAAAAAACAGGAAGCAGTTTGGAGAGATCTACAGCCATATTCCCAAATATTGTTTATAAATGTTTGTTTTCACTTAAAGGGGGGTATGATACAGAGATGAATACTTTGTATGGCTCTTGGTCTGTTGATACAAATTTAAGATCCATTTTGTTATATGTATTTCTGCTCTTGTTTAAGATATATGGTGCTTGCGCAGCTCATTTAAAAATGCAATGTATAGTTAAAATACAGATTAACAGATAGTCATTTATAATAAATTTGTAGTCATGTTAGTTAGGTTTTCTAGATGCACAGAGATATATTTCAGATGAATAGGTATTCTTCAAATCTTTCAAAGACATACAGAATATGGCATTTAAAATGTTTTAAGAAATTAGACTTTTCTCGATAGAGAGATATGTCTGCTTCCAGCAGCACCAATTACTTTAGAGAGGTTGATGGGCATTGAAGAAATTCATTAGGGAATTTGTTTTCAATATGTTAAGGTTAGTCATTTGGTCAAGAAACTGCTCTTGCCTGAATTGTTTGATGGTATGCTGTATGAACTGCACATGCAGGACCCACAGAAATGTGATGGCTACAGTTGCCTAAAGAAGGTGAGACAGTCTTTCAGGGTTCCTGCTTCACAAAAGAGGCTGCCAGACATTCTGCAGGATACAGAAGAAAGTGACTAACAAACTGTCAATATAGGGGGAACTGTCTTTGAAATTTCCTGCTTCATGGAAAAGTCTGCCGGATACTATGGGCCCATAGGCTGAAGATGGATGCCCCAATGTTACAGAATAACTTTGGGTTTCAGGCAGCGAGATGTCTCTGTCAATTCTAGAGTTTTGGAAATTGATTACAAGGCACTTTCTGTTTACTTGGGTAATATTATATCCTTCTGGAGTCTTCGATGGAGTTGAAAAAAGATAGTTACAATTAGAAAAGATAGATTAGATATAAAACTTTAGACTCGCAAAGATAAAATAGATGATAGAGTATTTTCCTTAGTTTGCCAAATGTAAATGGACTAAATATTGTAACTATAATTCTTGCCTGATAACTCTTTTGTTATATGGAATCTTGCTATGTTAAAGTTATAAACCTTCCTTTTTAATTAAACAGAAAAGGGGCAGTGATGTTGGATTCCCCTCTGTATGCTGTGAATATATTTTATTGCCATTGGTTAATAAAGAAGCTGCTCTCAGTCAATGACTTAACTGTTGCAGGGGAAGGAGCTACTTGTTCATCCTGGCTAGCTTAGCCCTGAAATAACCACACAGAAATTATATTAATTAAATCACTGCTTGTCCCATTAGTTCTAGCTTCTTATTGGCTAACTCTTACATATTAATTTAACCCATTTCTATTAATCTGTGCATCACACGAGGTCATGGCCTACCAGCAAAGTTCCAGCGTGTCTATCTCCGGTGGCGGATCCATGGCGTCTCTCTGACTCTGCCTTCTTCCTCCCAGCATTCAGTTTAGTTTTGTCCACCTAGCTCTGCTATAGGCCCAAAGCAGTTCCTTTATTAACCAATGAGAGCAACAAATAGGCAGAAGGACCTCCTACACCACTTAACAGAGTAAAGCCAGGCAGAAAATCTGAACAGATGTAGAGAGAGAGAGTAGGTGGAGTCAACGAGATGCTATGTAGTTGCTGTAGGAAGAGATGCCCTAAAACCTTACTGGTAAACCACAAGCCTTGTAGTAAAATACAAAATAATAGGAATGGATTAATTTAAGATGTAATATTTAGTTAATAAGAATCCTGAGTTAATAGGCCAAGCAGTGTTTTAATTAATATAGTTTATGTGTGATTATTTCAGGTCTGGGTGGCTGGGAACAAACAAGTAGCCTCGGCTATAGTACCCCATCACCCACACTCCAGTTAATAGCCACAACCTAGTTCAACTTGTTTACCAGATTGGATGGTGGTACAGTCACTACTTTGATCTGGTACAGGTTCCCTTTCTGGAGTCAGTAGAAATGTGTGTGGCATCTATCCTGGAAAAGTCTATCATACACACACACACACACACCACATACACACACAATACATGTACAACACACACATACAACACACACTGCACACACATGCACACAAACCAATAAAAAAAATTTAAAAAAAACAATAAAAGAATTGGTATTGACTCAAGACCCCTGAGACTAAGCTCTCAGCACAAGGAGATTTATTTGCCCCAGAGGGACAAAGGCTGGGGAATAAGAGACAGGAGGTAGAGGATGAGGGAGAAGGGGGAAACGGCAAGGGAAAGGAACACGGGATGTCTGTTCTAGATAAAGACAAAGGACCATGTTAGGATGAGGTGTTTAATTTTAATTGGGCATGTTAGTTAGGTGAGCCAAAGTGGGCTTCTGATTGCTGGACTTCAATCCTTTGATAGCTGGACCTTGTTGGTGAGCCTCAGGAGGAGGAAGTGGCCAAATAAGGGAACAGACTAGTGGCTAGTTTTAATGGCTAGTTTTAGGAGGGTAATCTATCAGCTTAGCAAAGCAGAGGGAACAGAGGAAGGGCAAGGCCAAAGTAGTGTTTGCCATGCTCAGGCTGGCTAGAGTCCCTTCAGTCATTGAGAAAGATAGCTACTGATTTCAGGGACTTTAACCTTATCTTAAAAATTAAGTAACTTCTAAGAACCTGAGTGTGTCTATAAGGCAGGAGGGCGTCACTTAACTTAGTGGGCTTCTTGTGAGTCCAACTTAGCTTTCACTACTAGCAGAACCCAGAAGTGTTGACCCCACTTTGCACCTGGAATCTCTCCAAGTGCAGGTATCAGAGGGTTGGGCTGTTCAGTTACTCACCTCCCTCATCACTTCTAGCTTCCTCTTTCAAACTGGAAACAGACTCACTGCTGTCATTGCTATGAATCTGTGTCACGGAACCAAACATTATGGTTATGCCACCAGTGGAAACCTGGAGGATGAGGGCCACGGGCAGAAACCAAATACACCCTGCAGACGGAGATTGGGTGTGGAGTTTATTGAGAGGAGGGTAAAGGGAAGGGGAGAGAAAAAGATGGGGGGAAACAGATAGATGGGGGGGCAAAGGCCTACTTGCCTCTTCAGGAGAACAGCAAAAGAGAGCAGGAGTGTACAATTTAGAAGAAAAAATTGTAAGTGGGAATTACAGAATTTAAAGGGGGAAATGGGTGTGTCATTGGGTGGAATAAAGAAAGTAAAAGATGACTCATAAACTGTGAGGGAAAGCCTGCAAATCATTTATCTAGCAAAAAAAAAAAAACTTGTATCTGTAATATATAAAAAGCCCTTACATCTCAACAATAAAAAGGCAAATAATACAATTTTCAAATTATCAAAGGAGCTGAAAATGAATGTAAAGTAAGTTGTCAAAGAAGGTGCACAAATGGATGACATGGGCTGTACATGGAAGCTTCTGTTCCGCAGCCATTCACTCTCAAATAAACACACACAGGCTTATATTAATTATAAACTGTTTGGCTATTGCTCAGGCTTATTATTAACTAGCTCTTACAGCTTAAATTAACCAATAATTCTTATCTATGTTTAGCCACGTGGTTTGGTACCTTCTCTCAGTAAGATGTACTCATCTTGCTTACTCTGCTTCTATCTGGCAACTGCATCTCTACCTTTCTTCTTCCCAGAATTTTCCTAGTCTGGTCACCCCCCAATACTTCCCAACTGGCTACTGGTCAATCAGAGTTTTATTAAACCAATAGGAGTGACAAATCTTTAGAGTGTACAAGTGCATTAACCCACAGCATTTCCCCTCTTAAAAAAAAAAAAGAACCCTGAATCTAATCTCCTTTGTTTAGCTTCTTCCCAACCATTATCCATAACAACTTGTAACAAACATTCTAAGCAAAGACAAACATCCATAATTCATTCTTTGGAAATGTGGGCATAGTTTTCTACACAACTTCCTGCTGATTGGGGGCACTGGGAATCTTTGAAGTGCCCTGAGAAAATTTAGGATTTTGGTCAAATCCTGATTGGAGTGGTCTGTGAGGCTGAATCACCTCAACAAGTCACTTTGAAGCTTTCTGGATGCGGAACTCAGAGGAAACTGCAACAGAGGTGCTCTGAGACATTGGATCATGTGGGCCATCTGCTTCTATTGAAGATTTTTCAGGGGTCTTCCTTGATCAAACGTGATTTTTTTAACCTATAATGAATCCACAGCCCCTCATTTCCTGTGGAAATAAAAGAAAACCTCTTTCCCAAAGTAACATATCTTTTTACTTAAATTTTGAAGTCAAGATACTTTTAAAATATATAAGTTGATTTAATCTAGCAGCATTTGTAATCAAATGTCTTTTGGCCGCTGTTGATCCTTCCTCAACAATCAAACAATTCAAAGACAACACAATAACATAGAGTATCCAGACTCTCTGTGTATTTTACATCTTTACATGGTTTTTTAAAATTATTCTATTTCCTTTTTAAGGACTTTATCCTTATTCCTTTTCTCTCCCAAGCCTACACGTATTTTCTAAATGCACTGTAAACTATGTAGAGGCTTTTTTCATCGGACTCTGTCTTTGCTGTGTATCCCTATCTTTTTCTGACCACATGAACTTTTAATCTGCTAAGCAGGATGGCTAGGATTAAGTGGCAGCTTACGTAGCTGGCTCTACCTCATTCCTTGACTTCCTGAGAATCTAGCTTCATGGTAGAGAAATTGGCAGAAACTGTGTTTATTGCCACAACCCTGAGGAGTTTCTAGGTTCACGTCACCACCAAGAAGCCCGATGCTGGCTACTCATAAATACCATGTAAGCCTTCGGTAGCAGGGCCTCTTAAAAGAGCTGCACAGTTTTTGCCTTTAACACTGAGTCCAGGAAGCCTCTCTTAAAAGAGCTGCTCCTCTGCTTGCCTCTAGCAAACAGAGTCCAGGCCAGAAAGTGCTGTTGCAAAGAAGCCATGATTAACTCTGTTCTTTTGTGTCTAGAATCCCTTCCCAAGTTACCTCAGGTTTGGTTTTATATGGATATAGTTGCCAAATATTGGGTACCATTTGTAGATGGTAGTTTCTGTACCACCCAGTCCCATGTCCATTCAGTCCCAAATAAACACACAGAGACTTATATTAATTATAAACTGTGTGGCCTATTTCTCAGACTTATTACTAACTAACTCTTACAACTTAAACTAACCCCTAATTCTTATTTAAGTTTAGTTATGTGCCTTAGTACCTTTTCTTAGTGAGGCATTCTCATCCTGTTTCCTCTGCATCTAGCTGATGACTGTGTCTCTGCCTTTCCTCTTTCCAGAATTCTCCCAGTCTAGTTGCCCCATCTAAGCTTCCTGGCTGGCTACTGGCCAACCAGTGTTTTATTAAACCGATAGGAGTGACAAATCTTTACAGTGTGCAAGAGCAGTGTCCTACACCAGTGGGCATGAGAGCATGACCCACACCTTTCATCATCAGCAAATCAGAAGTCAAACCACAGGTGGTTTCTTGGACATTGTGATGCTGTTAACCAAAACGCCCTGTATGTATTACTGCTCCCAACGGGAGCAACTTTTTCTTTTCCCCAATCAATAGTACAAGCTACTTTGACAACACATCATATAATAGGCATTTTCTGTTTTTTTTTCATAAATATCTCAGTAAATCAGCATTTCTAATGGAAGTGCTGAGAAGCACATGGGTGTTTGTGTGTTTATTTAGTTGAAACTGTTAATTTACCCAGAATGGCAGTGGGTCAGGTGTCTTTTGGAAAATGTTCATGGACTCAGTCTACCCATCCATTTCCCCACTTTTTTTAAAGGTAGAGTCTCACTATGTTGCCCAGGCTGGGCTGGAATTTGCAATACTCCTACCTCAAGTTTCTGAGCTGAGATTGGAGGTTTGTCCTGCTGCACCTGGCTACACTCCATTTTCTAAAGCAGATTTTAATAAATGAGTCCCAAGGATTCTATGTCTTTGTTACAGACTGTCTATAGAAGCATTTTAAGAGAACACAGATGTTGTACATTGTGTGCTATATTATTAATTGTTGCTATACTGGAGGTACAATGTCCATCTATTTGAAGATGCATCTTGTGTGCAAGTTTGTGGAGGTCTTGAAATGATTGTTATGTGAATGTCTCAGTGACATCCTCAGGCATGCTGGCAGATGTGCCACATGGACAGATGTTAGCACTTTTTTTTTTACTTTTCTTTGTAAAGTATGCACACTGTAAGGCATTCCTGTAAGACAGGATTCCCCCCTTTCCCAAACACTTCAATGTGCTCTGTTTATACAGGTAGTTGACACTTGGTTCTTCACAGGGAAGCCACTATAACTTGAGAAATAATTGCACTATTTAAACATTTTGGTAATATCAAGAATTTAATTTGCTTAAGATTTAGTACATTTCATAACTCTGGGCAGGGGTTGTAGCTCTTTTGTTTCGATGCTTGTCCAGCTTCTGTGAAGCCCTGGGTTCCATGCCCAGTACCATAAGCTGGGTGGGATGGTGCACACCTGTAATCCCAGGACTTGGGAGGTGGAGGCAGGAGAATCAGGAGTTCAAGGCACCCTCAATTCCATAGAGAGTGTGAGACCAGCCTGGGATACCTGAGAAGCCTTTGCTGGGAGTATTTCATCCCTAGCACTGTCCTTTTCATCTGGAATAGATAATGTTTTATAATTTATTCTCAACAAGGTTCAGTATCTGTACCTTGGTTTAAGACCAATCTGATGAACTTTAAAATGATTTTGAGGTAATATTTAAGTGGGCATTCAAAGTTTTGAAGTGAATGTTTTAAAATCTCTGTATAATAATTTTTGCTGTAAAATATGGCCTTCTCTTATTTCCGCCTGCCATTCTGCTATGTATATTAAATGTTCTGTAAACATAAAAAGCCACATATTAAAGTAACAAAAGTGTGAACAAAGTGGAAACCTCTTACCTAGTAGTGAGAATGTAAAATGCTATGATTATTTTGGAAAACAGTATGGCATATTCTCAAGGGATCAATATGACATTACCGTATAACCCTGCAGTTCTACCCAGAGGTATAAATATAACCAAGAAAAATGGAAACAAATGTCCTAAACAAACCTAGTATTCAACGTTGACAGTAGTGTTATTCACAGTTGTCAAAGGTGGATACAACCATCCACTGATAAACAGGTAAAGAAAATGTAGGCTCTTCCTACATTAGAACACAACCCGGCAGAGAAGGGAATGAAGACCTGGCCTGCTCTTAAGGCTCCCAAAAGAAAGCATCCTGATGTCTTACTCTCTTTTTCCCATTATACTATACTATTCTGATTTCTCTGTATGTATTAACTGAACTCTTGCCCTTAATGGCCTCAGGCTATGGATCTGAATGGTAGGCATTTCATCCTTGGGATCAGGCATACCTGGTGTATCTGTCTCCACCTTTCCTGTTCTTGGTGTAATTAGAAAGGCACAATGGAATTCCTGGTCCCATGGTGACAGGGATTTTTTTCCAAAGAATTATTTTGTTTAGAGAGACTGCCATTATATACATTTTCATCCTTTACAAAGCCCACACAAAATTTCCCAAAGGGAAAGGCATTGACAGTGAGAATTATCAGAAATGTAAGTTAAAAGGCATGGAGAAGTGTGATCCACAATGTCAAAATGCTGGAACTTTGGCCAGCAGTAACAGTCAGAATGTGGTCATGCCAAGTAAAGGTGAGAGGAATCGAGGATAAGAAAAGATAAAAGGGGGTGAATATGACTTGCATGCATTCTGTGAATATATAGAAATCTAGAATCAAATGAATATACAAAACAACACTGAGCACCTTTTCCCGCTGTCTCCTGGGATCCTCTCCTTTTACAGTGCTGATGTGGGATGTCCTTCTGTATTATTGGCTAATGAATAAAATTGTTTCAGACAATGACTTAGCAGAGTAAAACCTGGTGGGAAATCTGAATAGAGATACAGAGAGAAAGCAGGTGGAGTCAGAGAGACACCATGTAGCTGCTGAAGGAGTAACATGCCAGCACCCATAAGCCACAGGCTATTGGCAATACACAGATTAATAGAAATGGGTTAATTTAAGATATAAGAGCTAGCTAGAAAGATGCCCAAGCTATTGGTCAAACAGTATTGTAATTAATATAGTTTCTGTGTGATTACTCAGGTCTGGGTGGCCGGGAAATGGAAGAGTTGTCTCCAGTTACACAGTCTCAATGTTAATGGGAACAAAGAATGCCTTCTGGGAACCTCAAAAGATTTTCCCCTTCACTCCACCCAGATGAATTTTTCCAATCTTACAACTACTTCTCCAGAGAGGTTAACATTTTTTGTCATCTATGGGGCCAACTGTAGTCCCTCATCTCTAAATATAGCTTGGAGTCCAGTGTTTCTCCAGTGTGATTCTGACCTTCTGCTAAGATACACAGTAATAGAGTTCAAGGCAGAATATAGAGGGCAGTGTGTTTATATTAAGCACAAAGGCACTTAACAGAAGGAGTAGAGTGTTTACAGCTACACCACTGGAGAAGAGGACGTTAGGCTGGGGCTCCAGAGATATGTCCTCAAACGATGTTGAGCTAAGGGGAAGAGAAGCTACCATCTTGCACCAGAAAGCCAGAACCCAGAAACCACTGCTGCATCTCATCACCTACCAAGTGTGCAACTTGTTAATAGAATCCACCTTTAGGAGAGGTTCAGGATCTTGGGTGTGGTCCTTGATCTTGTTCAGTAGGAGAAAACTAGCAACCATTAGAAGAGGGGTTTCTGTTTCCCTTACTCCCAAGTTTACCCTAAAGTGTGCAAAACAAATACAGCCTGGAAAGTCGAGAAAACAATGGTTTCCAGCTTTCCTATCCCGGGAAAGGATCACAGCAACAAGAGTTAGAAAGTAGCTAGTTTGAGGCTAAAGAGGTGACCCAGTGGTTAAGAGCACTTGCTGCTCTTGTAGAAGACCCCTGGTTCCACTATGACTCACAACCCCAGTAACTCCAGCTCTAATGATATCTCCTGGCCTCTGTGACATTCACCACATAAATATATACACATATACCTAAATAAAAATAATTTTAAAATGCCTAATATATACTAAACAGCCATATTCAACACAAATGGGCTCACTACCCCAGCTGCCAACATTATCAGTCTTTTCATTGTGTGAAGTTGTTTTGGTAATCCTAACAGGAAATAATATAAATGCCAAACATGGAAATGAAAAACTCTACAAAATTTCACAAGACCATGGAGTCCTTTCGTCAAAAGTCCTTGGCTACTAATTTTGTCTCAGAAAATATGCAAGCAATTTTGCCCCATGTGGTTCTAGACTTCCAGTTCTTCTATTAGATTGGTCCACTGAAGTGCCTAGACTCTGAAGTAAAGACTCTATTTTCTGATAGCCATCTGGCCCTGGGAGCATTCACCTGTGAGAGCCAAAGTTACATTTTATATTTTAATTACTATGCCTTAGAGACCCATGAAACAAAAAGGCCTCTGATCTGCCAGATAATTCCTGAAAGGCTGGAGGCTGTTGTTTATGGAGGTAATAAGCCACGTGTTTTCACTCCCTAAACAAGTTTGTTTGACCCATCTGCACCAGATGTGCTTAATCAAGTGTGGATGGGAGGTTCTCAGACAGGAAATACATCAGGATGTGCACTTGCTCCTGATTTGATGTA
Source organism: Ondatra zibethicus (assembly GCA_004026605.1). Lineage (NCBI taxonomy): Eukaryota > Metazoa > Chordata > Mammalia > Rodentia > Cricetidae > Ondatra > Ondatra zibethicus. Next base: position 34,277 of record PVIU01018397.1, read on the forward strand.
GGTTAGAGGTACATCAGGATGTATGCTTGCCCCTGATTGGATGTAGGCTAGAGGAACATCAGGATGTATACTTGCCCCTGATTGGATATAGGCTAGAGGTATGTCAGGATGTACACTTGTCCCTGATTGGATATAGGTTAGAGGTATGTCAGGATGTATGCTTGCCCCTGATTGGATATAGGCTAGAGGTACGTTAGGATGTATGCTTGTCCCTGATTGGATGTAGGTTAGAGGTAAGTCAGGATGTAAGCTTGTCCCTGATTGGATGTAGGTTAGAGGTAAGTCAGGATGTATGCTTGTCCCTGATTGGATGTAGGCTAGAGGAACATCAGGATGTATACTTGCCCCTGATTGGATGTAGGCTAGAGGTATGTCAGGATGTATGCTTGCCCCTGATTGTACCTGATGGGGAATGAAATAAATTTCCTTCTGAAACTGCTGCAAACTCTAATTCTGGGCCATTTCCCGGGAACCTGGGTATGGACCTGATCAGAGTTCATCCACCTGGCCAGTATTTAATTAAAGTTGGCTTCAAATTTGGCTTTAAGTTGTGGTAATGGTCTTATTCTCGATGGGCAGGATTAACACACACCCTACCACTTCCACTTCCCTTCACGCCTTACACCAGAGCAAGTGGATATGAACACTTGGACACTCTTCAAAATTCAAATTATGCAAGCCTTGGTCAGCCCGAGGGAATGCTAACCCAAACCTCCTGACCCAATCTCCTGCCACTGAGCTCTCCAGGCATTTCCATGCCCAAGAGAACTTCCCTGATATTCCAAGAGAGCCTCGTCAGTGAATGGCAACTCCTCCATACTATCTCATGTGTGTGTGGTTTTGTGAGTCTCAGCATCTGAACTGAATCATGTGTGGGTCCATCTTAGCTTGAGTACATCCACAAGGTGCTCCACTCCACCACCTGCCGTCACTATTCACAGGCTGTGCTCTGATGACTCCGCGTTTTCTCCCCCATTACATCTGTTTTCCACCCACTGACCATCAAAGCTCCCCAAACCCAAGATGGTTTCTCTACAAAACAAGACTGGAAGGGTTCACTTTGCTAGGGCTCTGCTTTGCCCAGGAGGGTTCCTTTCAGCACACATGGCCCCAGAGACCACCTTAACTTTGACAAAATGCAGATAGTTTACCTTCAGCCCATGAGAGCCTTCCTCATCTAGCCATTTTCTACCATCCATATCTATCCTTTTCTGCGTTCCTTTATGGAAGTTTGATGCCTGGCTATAGCACCTCCGCCTCAGCTCAGCGATCCTTTAACGAAAACATGATGGTGATAACCTCAAAGTTCAAAGGCATTTAACCCACTTCTCTTTAACACTTCCATCCTATCTCTCATCACTCTTATCGCTGCCAGTTCAAATTTAGAAATCTCTATTTCCCCATCTTCTCCCATAGTTTATTCTTGTCTAGAGATATTATTTTCATTTTTGTTGCCATTTCTGGGGCTGTGTCTGTGTGTGTGCATGTTCAGGTGTACGTAGATGATGACAGGAAAGAGCCTCTTGAGCGAAAATGGCCACAGTTATGGGTCATCTGACCTGAATGTGGGTCTTCTGAGGAAGCAGTGAGTACTGTTGTCACTGAGCCATCTTGGCAGCCCATTCCCTGATCCTTTATTCCTGATGTTGTTGATTTTCCAAGAATAAAATATATGTAGACAGTTAGCTTGAATACTCCATTTCACCCAAACTTGGTTTTGAATTCTTTTTTCCTTGTCAGGGCTACAACAACCTTCCTGGTATCCTCTACTACGTAAATAAACAACAAAGACATAACACGGGCTGTGAACTGACATTAGCTAGACTCTGTTTTGTTTCGTTTCCAAAGGTTCGTTTTGAAAACCACTCTTTTTCTCTCCAAAGTATTGAAAACAGTATCTCAAAGGAATCTCTAGATCTGCCATCCTTGTGACAGCATTGTTCACAGTGCCGAAGGTAAGAGCAGCCTGTACAGATGTCTATCAAGAGACAAATGAACAAAAGTGTAACATATAGGTAAGTGAATATTATACAGTCTTTAAAAAGAAAGAAATCCTCAGCGCAGGACAAAGTGGATAAGCTTGCGGTTACTGCAACAGAGATTTGAGCCAGTCAAGATAAACACCCTCTGATTCTACTATCGTGAACTCTCTTAGGTAGTTGGACTTAACAGGGAATAAAATAATGGTAGTCAAGGTTGGGAAACTTCTGTGCCAAGCATAAAGATTCAGTTTTGTAAAACAAAAGACTTCTAAAATCTATCACACAAGAATATGAAAATACTGAACACCAATAAAACATTGGCATTTTCAAAGTTATTAAGATGGTAAATAGTGTACCCTGTGGGTTTTTAAAAATGTAACTAAAAATTTAAAAATCAAAAGTCTAAAGCTCTGAATGTCCTTAAAGGAATTCTCCAAATCACAAAAGGATCAACACCCTTCAGCCCATTGAGAGTTAGAATGGGCTGCCAGGCCCCATAGACGATAGTTCTGAGTTTGCGAATGATGGTAGAATTTTTTAAATGAATAGGTGAACTGTTCTACATAGGGCAGTTGTATTTAACAGTAAGATGCTTCCTTTGTTCTTCAGACACTTAACCGAATCCCATCAGCTGATGCTTGTGAGACACTGAGAATGTGAAATTACTGCTTTTGCAGGATGAATAATAAAAACCCAGAGACAGATACTGGGGTTAAACCTGATGATCAGAAAAGCAAAGCAACCAGCCACTGGCTCTTGTCTCTGCCTCAGACTGAAATGGCGATCCTGTCTCCATGAATCCTCGAGATGAGACTGAGCTGAGACCTGGCTCCTCCCATCTTATATTCCTCTCTAGTGCTGGGGTTAAAGGTGTGCACCACCACTGCCTGGTCTGTTAGACTGATCAGTGTGGCTGTTTTACTACCTGATCTTCAGGCAAGCTTTATTAATTAAAATACAAATTAAATGTCACTACAACCTGCCTTTGGATGTCTTACATCCTGAGTAAGTCGATTTATACTGGAGTTTAATGAGTATTAAGACCAAGGGCTGTGCAGGTAAGGAGACAGGCAACCCACGCAGTGTCTCCTTATACATTCTTGTATAAAGATTTTGTGGTACTGCTTCTGTTAATGGATTTTAGTTTTGTCTGCTGTGGTCAGACTAGACTCCTGATACAATTTCAATTTTCTTACATTTTTGAGACTTATTCTGTGACCTGTCCTGTGATCTGTCCTAGAAAATGGTCCTGTTGTAACTGGAGACTTATCTCCAGACTGCCAGTTCCCAAATAAACACTCAGAGGCTTAATATTAATTACAATTGCTTGGCCTATTCTCTCAGGATTATTACTAACTACCTCCTATAACTTAAATTAACCCATTTCTATTGGTCTATATTTTACCACGAGGCTCGTGGCTTGTTCCTCACATCGTGTTTCCCTGGTAGCTGCTTGTGTCCCTCTTGACTTCGCCTTCTTTCTCCCTGTATCTGTTTAGATTTCCAGCCTAGCTCTATTCTGCCCTGCCGTAGGCCAAAGCACATTCTTTGTTAACCAATGGTAATAAGATATATTCACAGCATACAGAGGGGCATCCCACATCAGTCTGTGTGCTTAAAGCATGTGTATTCTATTTTCTTTGGGTGCAATGTCTTCTGTGTGTTTATCATGTCTATTTTTCTATATTTGTGTTCAAGTCCACTGCTTGCTCACTGACTTTCTGTCTGTGAATTCTAGCCATTATTGAAAATGAGGTATTGAAGGAAGAGGTCATACTGATCTTCACTGTCAGTTCCAAACCAGCCTGGACCACAGCATGAGGATCTCTCAATGAACAAATAAATAATCACAAAATCACTCAAAATTTTCTGGAAAAGTCCTCTATTAAGCTTAAAAATATTTTTACCACGCAAACTGCATATTTTATGCTTGTGCAGTTCATACTTACATTATTAATCTTTGTGGGATTTGCCCTGTGTGTTCTCAGAACATTTTCTAAACAATAAGTCAGCTGTCATGCTTTTATTGTGAGAGACCTTTCCTGAACTGTTGTTTTAAAGTGCTGTTTTGCACATAGTGAATTCTTATAGATAGTTTTTAGTTAGGGTTCCTCTTGCTCTGAAGAGACACCATGACCACAGCAACTCTTACAAAGGAAAACATTTAACTGGGGTTGGCTTACATTCAGAGGTGTAGTCCATTATCATCATGGCAGGAAGCATGGCAGCATGCAGGCAGACACAGTGCTGGAGAGGTAGCTGAGAGTTCTTCATCCAGATAAGCAAGCAGCAGTGAGAGAGAGAGAGAGAAAGAGAGAGAGAGAGACTGAGACTAGGCCTTGTTTGGGCATTTGAAACCCCAAAGCCCCCCAACCCCCGAGTGACAAGCTTCCTCCAACAAGGACACATCTACTCCAACAAGGCTGCACCTCCTAATGTCTTTCCCTACGCATCCAAGTGTGAGTCTACAGGAGCCGTTCTTATTCAGACCACTATAGTTGAATCTCTTACCACATCTGCTGATCTGTAATCCCGCTTATTTATAACCCAGTACAGCACCTTTTCATTATTGCTCTTTGCTACTTTTCCTGGGTTTGGATGAATTGTAAAGGTTGCAGGCATTGCATTCCAGACATCCCTTGGTTTGGCAGTGTCTGCCTGAAACTCACACTCCAGAAAGCTAAAACTGCACTTCCCATACTCCACATTAGATATATTGCTTGGGTTTTGTTTGCTTTGTTTTTTGAAATGGGGTCTCACGTAGCCCAGGCTGTCCTCAAACTTGCCATATAGCCAAGTACGGCATTGGATCCTCCTCCCCT
>PVIU01018398.1:0-39176 GCA_004026605.1 Ondatra zibethicus
CCAAACATTCCAGACTCTTTGGGTATAAGGATTCCAGGGGTTGGGATGATACTTCCAACCAAATATCCCAGACTCTTTGGATATATGGATGTTAGCGGCTGGGGTGAAGCTTTCAACCAAACATCCCAAACTTTTTGGGTATAGGGGTGCCAGGGGCTGGAGTGAAGCCTTAACCCAAACAGGGTTGTCTTTGTTTCACTTATAACTCCCCTCTACTTCCTTCTTCCTCTCACCCACTATATTGTTTAAAAGCTAAAATCATCAAGTAACTCATTTTATTCACTCTCTGATACTTTCTTACACAAATGCAATGTGTTTTGGTCATAGGAACACCCTGTCCCCCACCAATTCCTCTCATGTCCCCCATGACCCCTCTTCCCAACATCATGTACCCTTTCATAATCCACTGAGTTCAACCAGTGATGTCCTTATGTGTACCAGTATGTCACTTCTGTCAGAGAAAGGAACACGTGGTTTCTGGTTTGCATGGCTTTTCTCCCCACCATGCTGTCTCGGTCCACCCGAGAGTACCACATTTATTAAACACAGGCATTTTAATTTAGTCTAATCGGGTTTGATTGGAGTTTCTTGCATCGGTGGAGAGGCTTTTATTAAGATGAAACCAAACAGTAGTAGCATATGCCTTTAGTCCTACCACCAGTCAGAAGACAAAGACAGAGGCAGGCTTATGAGTTTGAAGTCAACCTGATCTCTATAGAGTTTCAGGACAGCTAGAGCTACATAATAGTAAAATCAAAAAGCAAATTACATACTTCTAACATATAGTGGCACTTAAAATATATTACTGTATCAAAAGGGAGGAAGGGAGCATAGTGAGAAAACACTGAACCAAATCAAGACTGAAAATCAGCAGGGCAAACTTCAAATCCTCCAACTCCATGTCTGATATTAAAGGACTTCCCTTTGGCTCTTCCCTTTCAGCTTCGCTAACTGCAGCTTGCTTCTCTCTCTTGGGAAAGCACCACACCCTATCTGTAGCTCCCCTTGACAGGTGTCCCATGGGCTCTGACATCTTCATTGTCTTGGGGTCCCCAATGCCATCCAGTCTTCACCTTCACAGCTCCATGAAATGGCTTCTGTGAACCTCCATGCAGAGACTCCCCTGCTACACACCTGGCCTCAGATTTTCTTAGCCACAGGGGAAGAATTCACAACCTCTTTACCCCTGTAGCCTTCTTGATAAAGCCAGGATTGTATGCCTGAAGCTGCCAAGTTCTACTTGCCTGGAATGCAATCTGACCCCCTCCTAGAAATACATCTGTGTAAGCATGACTTGGTGGTTTTTAGGCTAAGAAACTCCCACAGGCACTTTCCTTTCACAGGTTGCAGAATTAGCTGGGTGGGGTCTCACCCTGAGGGTGCCACTCCCTTTACTCCACTTAGCATTAGGCCTTTCTTTAAACTTCTCATCCCCTTAAGGACAGAACCAGGCTCCAACTTTACAGTCCTGGGTGCTCCTTTTCTCCTCAAACTGTACATTTTGCATTTTTCCTCACTCCTTTTGCTTTTTCATTATAGATCTGCAGAAGAATGCTCACTAATGACCATGTAATGCAGTCGATACCAGTCTGTCTTGAAATTGCCTCTGACAACTACATTAGTCCATTAGTCCCAAACTCTTCAGTTTAGCCTGTGTCAGAATTATAGGACAAGGGCAGAAGGTAGCCACATTCTTTGCCAAACTATCACAAGAACAGTCTCAAGCCCTGCAGACAATATTCCTCCCCTCTGAAATCCCCTGAGCAGGGTCTCCATAGTTCACATTGTTTTCTAAGATGGCTGATTAAGCTCTTTCAACCACTGTTCTGGTCCAAAGTCCTAATGTCTAAAATATCAGCATGGTGTGGTGTTGTGGAATATTTGTTTAACGAGGCAAAGATGTATTACATTTGTTCATGCTGTATTTGTTGACTATGGAAAGGTGTGTTGCATTTGTTCATGTTGCATTCATTAGCTATGTAAAAATGTGCTACATTTGCATTAATTAAATATAATTAACCTGGGCTCAGAGAGAGGGAGTTAGCAACTTGTTGACAGGAAGTAGCAGGGAGGAGCTTAGCATGGGTTTGTTGTTGTTGTTGTTGTTGTTGTTGTTGGGGCAATGTAGAAGGGAGTGGCCTCTGGGACACCAGCTAAGAGAGAAAGTTAGTCAGTTGCTACTCTAATTCTATAAGCTTGCAGATTTTCACCCTAGTCTTTGAATCTCCAGTTTTATTATAACTATAGAGATTTAGTTAGAACTACCTTTAGTGACAGCAACAAAGCCATTGCCTGGGCCAACAGAATTCCTCCCCCCAGGCTAAGGCCTTAGCAACTGATAATAGTTTAAAGGAATACAGCCACTATAGGGAAGGTAAAATGACAATCTGGCCTGCCATGGTAATATCCCAGTCTCTGGTAGCAACTCCTTTAGTCTGTCTTAGTTACTATTCTATTGCTGTGAACAGACACCATGGCCAAGAGTACTTATAAGAGAAAGAATTTAAATGGGGGCTTGCTTAAAGTTTCAGAGGATTAATCTATGATCGTCATGGTGGGAGCATGGCTGCAGGAAGGCAGGGCACTGGAGCAGTAGCTGAGAGCTCACATCTGAACCACAAGTTGGAGGTAGAGAAACTGGACCTAGAGTGGGCTTTTGAAACCTCAAAACTCACCCACCAGTGACATACCTCCTCCAACAAAGCCATAAATCCTCCAAAAGACCAACCCCTAGTCCTTCCTAAGCAAGCTAGAAATCAGATTTTAACTATATGAGCCTATGAGGCTATTCTCATTCAAACCAGCACATCGTGTTACATCTCTGAAGCTCAGGAAGCAGAGGGCACTTTGCCTAGTAGTAGAGCCAACTATAATCCTCAAGGCTTACCTCTTGGCAACCTACAGTCAGTTCCTACATGCTAAAGACTCCACCACCAGCTGGGGATCACAGTAGTCAAATACATGAGCCTGTGGGTGACATTTTTATGCCTAAATCATGATACTGAGCTATTTTATCATTTTAGGTTTATAGTTTCCAATGCCTTGTATATATACACATCAGTAAGTACTTTGATCTTAGTCCAATCTATGGGTTCTTTCCCAAATTATTTTATCCCCTTTGGTATTTGAATACTCTAGCATTTGGGTACTGTAATGGTCTGTCCTGTCCCTTTAAGAGACAAGCCCTACCCACTCCCTCCCCAGTCCACTGAGGCAAGTGGACCTTTCTTCTACTTCCAGCCTGAGCTCCTTCCTTTCAGACTCTCTCCTGAAAAGGCAGCTTCATCCTCTCTCCCTTCTCCCCACTTTTCCCCTTCCCCTCTCTCTGTTTCTCTCTCTCTCTCTTTCTGCCTCTCTCTCTGCTCTTTCCCCTTCTCCTCTTCCCCCCTTTCCCTTTCCCTTCCATAACCCACTAAATAAATACCCACTTTCTCTTCATGGCATGCCTAATAGGTCTCTGTCTCTTGCCCACCGCATGGCTCCCTCCCTGGGACCGACTGCCTTCATGGCCTGCCGTGGTCTCATGGCCTGCTGCCTGCTGCCACCACTTGGGGACCTGTAGTATTTTATTTTTACCATAACAGGTACTCTATCATTTGACATTTGAAACAAAAATGCCAAGGTCAACATCCAGTGTTGTGTGTGTCCTACAGTCACCATCAAAAATTTTCCACAAGACCTCATCAATTAATCAATAGTTTTGGGGTAGTATTTCTATTATAAAGTTAATTACAGTGTCTGGACCTAACAATACTCTGTTCTCTATGGAAATTATGGTATTCTTGTCAGGTGCCTTTTAAAACTCTAGATAACTGACAGTTGGGTCTGGTGGCTCTGTTAGGAAACAGGAAATAGTTTAGATATGTTATATTCTTAGAAAACCAATACACACTCTTTCAGGTCTATATGAAAACAAGTATTGCCCTTAATAATTTATTCCAAAATCTCAATGGCTGTCAGTAGTCAAGCTCATCACGTTGTAAGTCAGAAGGAAAGCAACCTTTCAGGTCTAGGGATGTAGTTCAGGGGTAGAGTGTTGCCCTAGCATAAGCAAGACCACCAAAAAATATTTGTGTTTCTCTCTTTAAAAGTCAAAACAAGCCAGGTATGGTAGCACCAGCCTTTAATCTCAGCACTCAGGAAGCAGAGCAGGTGGATCTCTGGAAATTTAAGTCTAGCCTGGTCTACATAGTAAGTTCCAGGCAGACCTTGTCTACAGAGTGGAATCCTGTCTCAAAAATGAATAAAAACATACTTGTAACTCTCTGCTTCCTATCACCCTCACCATCCACATTTTCTCAAGTCCATCCACGGCAGCTAGGATGCCCTACTTGTAGAGCCCCTGGGAAATGTTTCCTTTGCCACAAGATGCTTGAAACCATCTAGAGCTTCTCAGATACTCCACTCAAGCCCATTTCTCATCAGTTATATCCTGCCACTTGTCTTGAGTACCTTGTGCTTGAGAGCAAAGTAAGAAAGGAAATAAGTCTTTCTGCTTTCCCTGTGCCGATCGTGTCCATCACCTGCATGATCAGAACAGCCCATCATTCCCTCTGGGAGGAAGAACTGTTAGGCTGCTGGCTGCTGACCCCTGTATCCTTCTGACTCCTGTCTATTTCCTGCTCACTTCCAGCTGGACAGGAGACCCACTGGCTGTACACTTGTTACCCCTAATGGAGGTTACAGCCTCCAAGTCTCACTTGGCCTCCTTCCCATGACTTGGGTGAGCAACATATCACTGTCAGAGCAATGCACAAACTTTTAGCCTTCAGAGTCAGCATGAAGTCAGTGGTGAATGAAGGCTTTCTGGCTTCCTGCCCATCTCCCAAGCCCTACTAACCCAGGAGCACTGCATCAAAGACAGCAAAGGAAGAATGAATGAGCCAAATGGCTGCCACGGGAGCAAAGTGATTTGTCAGAGTCTCCTGGAACTCCTTTATTCCTCCCATCTAAACTCCTCCAGCAAAACCTATGCATTCCCCAGTCACCCTTTGGTTCTCTTCACATTGGGATATAGATGAAGCAGAGATCCTCCAGCAACCCCTAAAGGTTGGCATATGAATAATGGTTCACTTGCCTCAAGTTGCATTTGTCATTTTGGTCCTCATATCTCTCTATCTTGGCATCTTTGTTTCACATCCCAGTTCATGCTCAACTTTGGTCTTTCTAACACTATAGTTACAGACCTATGTGATGTGTAGTCACACATCTTTCCTGGTTTCTTTTATCAATGATGTTCATTCAATGCTTTATGAGCAAAGAACCATTCCTACAGCTCCTATTTCTTCCCTGACCTCCCTCTGCCCCCCCCCACCCATCAGCTTGAGGTTCCCAGGTTGAATGGCACCAACCATTCACAACAACACCACTAGATAAATCCCTTATCTAGTATCTGACCAATTAAGCCTCTACTTTGCTTCTAAATCTCGTGGCATTGCCTTCTGAGTTTATAGTGTGTACCTTACGCTGTGCCTTCCATGCTGTCAGCAAGACAAACAAGTTGGCTAAAAGAACAATGACAGTCAGAGGTGATTTTAAACTCTGCAAGAGCAGAGTGATCAATCTTAGGAGTTTCATGAAAAGAAATCAGAACTCCATCAAGGTCAAAGGTCTAAGGAATTCAACAAACAAAACATAACATACAAGATCAAAGGTCTATAGAATTCAACAAACAAAACCATAACATACAAGGTCAAAGGTCTATAGAATTCAACAAACAAAACATAACATACAAGGTCAAAGGTCTATGGACAACAAACAAAGTATAACATACAAGGTCAAAGGTCTATGGACAACAAACAAAACATAACATACAAGGTCAAAGGTCTATGGAATTCAACAAACATAAAACACAGCATACAAAGTCAAAGGTCTATGAAATTCAGCAAACATAAAACATAACATAAAAGCATTTCTATATTCTACAGTTCAAAATCCAACTATGCCACCAGATTGAGTGGAGCTACAGCTACACAGAAGGATAAGGAAGTGTGTAACCTGGATCCAGGGACAGGTTAGGTGACCACGCCCTTCCTGAAGTTGACAAATCCTCCATGAGGCACCAAATAAACACAGCACCCAGTGGATTCTGACAAGTGTCCAACAGGGTCCAGTCAAGGTCTGGTCACTTTGTCAGGTCTCAAAATTGTATGACAGTAACTGTAGTAGTTAGAATGAGATGTCCCCATAAACCTCCGGCTTTTGAGTGCTTGGTACCCAGGTACTGGGTATTTGGGGAGGACTGGGAGGTGTGACCTTGCTGGAGGAAGTTTGTCACTTGGGGGCAGGCTCCAAGGTTTCAAAAGAAAGACTTACTGCATTCCCAGTGAGCTCTCTCTGCCTCCTGTTTGCAGGAGTGCAAAGTGTGAATGCTCAGCTGTTCCTGCTACCAGGCCTTCACTTGGCCATCATGGATTCTAGCCCTCTGAAATCATTTGTCCAGAATAAAGTTTTTCTTATGGAGGCTGCCCTTTTTGTGATGTCTTATTACAGCAAGAGAAAAATAACTTAATACAGAAGCTGGCACCAGGGAGTGGCTATTGCTGTGACAAACCTGACCCTGTGGTTTTTTGGAGGAAGACTTTGAGACTCCGGGCTAGGGAAGAGGTTGGATGTTGAGGGTGGAGTTTGATGGACCACCCTAGGAGAAGCCGGGAAGGCAGTCGTGCTGAGAGCTAGACAAACTGTGGGGGCCCAGTTCAAGAGGTTTTAAAGGTTTTAAATGATCAACTAGCGAGAGATCATTCTTAGGATATTTTGGCAAAGAATGTGGCTGCTTTCTGCCCATGTCCAAAGAACTTGCCTGAGGCTAAATTAAAAAGTAATGGACTAATTTCTTTGGTGGAGGAGATTTCAAGACGGTCTAATAACGACTCTGTCACGTGGTTATCAGCAATCACACTTATGCAGCTCTACAATGAAAATGCCAAGCGGAGCAAAAAGAAATTCAAGATGTGCAGTTTGGAGAGAAAGCGATCATCACACCCAAGATTTATGCTGAAAGAGATAAGGAGATCGAGGCCAGGCCTGGGATAATAGGAAAGGTATCCTCATGGCAAAACCCCATCCAGCTAAGCACCCAACCTGTGAAAGGAAAAAGCCTAAGAAATGGTGGGTTCCTAAACCACAGCAGGTTGAAAGCTGAGGCAAATGTGATGCAGAGTCAGGCTTCACCCCACGTAGGCAGCCAAACTTGGCAGTACTGTCCTCACGGCACCGGCTACAGTCTCATGGAGAACATCCAAGAAAGGGCACTGGGGAGTCTTTCTCCACAGTTAAGGAAAGCAGCTGAAGCCAGGAAATCTGGGCCAGGCCAGTCCTTGCATGAGGGCCCTGGGAGTCCAAGAGGCCCTGAGAGGTCGTTGCATAAAGCTATGAAGTGAGTCCTGGACTGTGTAGAGACACCAACGTATTAGAGGTGCCTGAACCGTAGGATATTTGCCAAGGAGAACTGCAGCTTGGGATGAAAAGAGCCTGAGAGAGAGAAGTAAGTTTCAGGCAGCGAAGCGGAAAGGGCAGAGCCGTCTAAGCCCTTGGGCATCAGACATGGAGCTACGGGATTTGCCCTGTTGGGTCCAGTATTTTCTCACTATGCCCTGATCCCATCCCTTCGGGAATAGTAATGTATATTCTGTGTCATTGTATGTTGGAAATATGTAATTTGTTTTCTGGGTTTACTGGGTTTGCCATTAAGATAAAGCCTGGAATCTCAGAAAAAAACTTTGGACTTTGGAATTTTAAATAGTGTTAAGATTGTGAAAGACTATGGGGACTTTTGAAATCGGATGAAATGTATTTTGCATTATGATATGGCCACAAGCCTACAGGGGCTCAGAAGGGGAATATGTGGTTTGAATGAGAATGACCCCCATAGGCTCATATGTTTGAGTCCTTGGTCTCCAGCTGGTGCGTATTTGGAAAGGCCTAGAAGGTATGACCTTGATGGAGAAAGCATGTCACTGGGGGACAGGCTGTGAAGTTTCTAAAGGCCATTCCCAGTTAGCTTTCTTTGTCTCCTCCTTGCAGTTCAAGATGTGAGCTTCAGGTGTTCCTTCTACTCCACCATCATGGACTCTCACCATCTGAAACTGAGCCCCAAACAAACTCCTTCTCCTGTAAGCTGCCTCAGTCATAGATCCTATCAAAGCAATAGAAAAGTAACTGATACACCGAGAGACTACTATCCAGATTGGGAAACTAGTTTTCATTTTGAGAATAGTTATAATCCAGGATGTGCCTGTGAGATTTTGCTAGATTTAAAATACTGAAAAATGTAAGTTCTACTTAAAAGGCTAAGAAGGATTTTTTTTTTCTGTTTACAAAACCATCCCCAAAGCACCAACAGATTTGTAGCTATCTTGACTGTCTCTTTGCCACTCCTGCCTCCCGCTGGTACTGAGGTATGAGTGACAGTTCATTGCAGTGCCATCTGCCCCCTAAAGGACACTCCCAGCCTGGGGAGTGAAGGACTTCTCACATCTCACTGCCACTCAAACTAAGGCAGGAAGCCGAGTGGCTAGGACCCCAGTCAAACCCAATGTACCGCTGGGCAGTTGGGAAATTGATGCCCTTCTTTCCTCTGTCTGGGTAAAATCCTCCTTCTCAGAACAGCTTGAGCCATTGGGTCTTTAGTACTCTCTTATGTGGTCCTAACGCTCTTCTCTCCAGTTCTGATAAGTTACTTACATTGGATACTGGGCCCCACATCATCCTGAAAGGCCTTCTTCCATCCAGATACAAACTGGTCCCTTTCTCCAGCCATGAGGGCGAACATCCCAGAATAGCATGCTGTTGTTTACTGTGAGATTGTAGGAGAAAATTCAGATAATCCAACAAGACATGAGACTGTGGGAGGGGAGCTTTGTCCTCTTAAATTCTATGTATGGGCTTGAAGAGTAAACTGAAGTAAGACAGTAGGGGAAATAAGCATGCACGTTTTATTTTGTTTTTAACGTGTATGTGGGAACTCCCATAGGCCAGTCAGAATGGCTGTCATTGAGAATACAAACAAGCGTTGGATATGTGGAAAGGTGAACTTTTTTTCTTTTTTTAATTGATTTTATTGACCTCTACATTTTTCTCTGCTCCCCTCCCTGCCTCTCCACTCCCCTTCTACCCTCTCCCATGGTTCCATGTTCCCATTTACTCAGGAGATCTTGTCTTTTTCTACTTCTCATGTAAATTAGCTCCATGTGTGTCTCTCTTAGGGTCCTCATTGTTGTCTAGGTTCTCTGAGATTGTGAATTATAGGCTGATTTTCTTTGCTTTATGTCTAAAGGCCACTTATGAGTGAGTACATATGATATTTGTCTTTCTGGGTCTGGGTTACCTCACTTAATATGGTATCTTCTAGATCCATCCACTTGCCTGCAAATCTCAAGATGTCATTATTTTTTTTCTGCTGTGTAGTACGCCATTGTGTAAATGTACCACATTTTCCTTATTCATTCTTCAGTCGAAGGGCATTTAGGTTGTTTCCAGGTTCTGGCTATGACAAACAATGCTGCTATGAACATAGTTGAGCACATGTCCTTATGGTACAATTGGGCATCCTTTGTGTATATACCCAAAAGTGGTATTGCTGGGTCTTGAGGAAGGTTGTTTCTTAATGGAAAGATAAACTTTTAAGCAATACCGTAGGGAGTGAAAAATTGTGCTGCTACTATGGAAACCAGTGAGGAGGGTTCTCAAAAGACCAAAAGTAGGAACTGGGAATGTAGCTCAGTATAGAGTATATTGTGGTTTGAATGAAAGTGGTCCCCATAGGCTCATAGGCAGTGGTACTATTAAGAGGCACAGTTTTGGAGAAAGTGTGTCACTAGGGGTGGGCTTTAAGATTTCAAAGGCCCAAGCCAGGTCCAGGGTCTTCACTCTCTTACTGCTGCCTGCCAATCCAGATACACAACTCTCAGCTCCTTCCCCAGCACCATGTCTGCCTGTGTGCAACCACACTTCCCACTATGACTATCATGAACTAAACTTCTGAACTGTAAGCCAGTCCCAATTAAACACATTCCTTCTTGAAAAATGTCATGGCCATAATGTCTGTTCACAGCAATAAAACCCTAAGATAGAGTGTTTGTATAGTGTGTAAGAACCCCTGGATTCAAACTCTAACACTAGAGGATAAAGAAAAGAACCCTAAAATATAGCTACTTTATCATTCAGCTATAGCATACTCAAGAACATACCCCATAGGGCCTAAAGCAGCATACCACAGAGACACCATCTGTGTCTGTGCAGCCCTCTTCACAATAGCCAATATGGTCCCTGCCCAGATGCCCATCAACAGATAAATGGATAAAGAAAATGGGGCACATAACACAATGGAGTTTATTCAGACATAAAGAATGAAATCACATCATTTGTAGGAAAATAAATGGAGCTAAAAATCATCATCTTAAGTAAAATAAGCCAAGCTTAGAAGAATAAATATTCCATACTCTCTCATATATGAAACTTTGATTTTGACATGAAAGTAAAAGAGAAACCATTTGGGAAGAATGACGTTAGCACAAGAGGGGAAGGGAGATGGGAGATGGTGATAAGGCCTGAACACAAAGTACACAATACTATAATATATTTGGAAAAATGTTATTATGAAACCCTCACTTTATACATATCACATGTACTAGTAACTTCTTTTAAAGAAGTGGTCAGGACAAGAAACAGGAAAACCAACCACCATGGAAAGAGAAGACAAAGGAAATGAAGTTGAAGCTGCTAGGTGAAGTCATTCATGGAACAGTCACTAGGAAGTATTAGGGGAAGCTGATGCAAGGATGGTCATGTTGATGATGATACCAACAACATACACAGGAGTCAGTCCTGTGACACTGGGTTTTAAGAGCTTTACTGAAGGTCGAACAGCAAGTAGACCAGAGGCAGTTCAAATCTGTGCCCTGATCAAGCAAGAGCGAAAGCATTGAAGCGGACTGTACAGGAAAATGGAGGACACATTGTCTCTCACTCCAGGGATCAGTGACAGAGTCTGCCCAGTGATAGCTGTTCCACCCTGCAGCCATAGATGGCATGCCTCCCTTTTAATCCAGCTCTTCCAATAGGCCCTCAGGGTTACCTCAGGTCAGATCATAGTTGCTGCTCTGAATAGGTTTATTTGTACAGGTTCATTATGGTATCAACTCCCAGTCCTCAGAAGTAAGAAAATTCACTTCCTGGTATAGAAAAGCTCCATTCTCATGGGAAACTTTCTGAACTGGCTTTAGATAGAAAAGGGAGTTCTGTAAGAAACTAGATATCAAACTACCAAACAATCCAATAAAAAACGGGGTACAGATCTAAACAGAGAAGTCTCAACCAAAGAATCTCAAATGGCTGAAAGACACTTAAGGAAATGTTCAACATCCTTAACCATCAGGGAAATGCAAATCAAAACAACTCTGAGATGCCATCTTATACCTGTCAGAATGGCTAGAGTCAAAAACACTGATAACATCTTACACTGGAGAGGATGTGGAGTAAGGGGAACACTCTTCCATTCTGGTGAGAGTGCAAATGTGTATTGTCACTGTGGAAATCAGTATGATGATTTCTCAGAAAATTAGGAATCAATCTACCTCAAGACCCAGCAATACCACTTTTGGGCATTACCCGAAGGAGGCACACTCACACCACAAGGGCATTTGCTCAACTATGTTCATAGCAGCATTATTTGTAACAGCCAGAACCTGGAAACAACCTAGGTGCCCCTCAACTGAAGAATGGATAAAGAAAATGTGGTACATTTACACAATGGAGTATTACACAGCAGCAAAAGACAATGACATCTTGAAATTTGCAGGCAAATGAGTGGAACTAGAAAAAGAAAAACATCCTGAATGAGGTAAACCAGACCCAGAAAGACAAATATAATATGCACTCACTCATAAGTGAATATCAAACATAGAGCAAAGGATAACCAGCCTACAGTTTATAACCCCAGAGAAGCCAGAACCCTCGTCCAGAAACAGATGGAAGCAGATGCAGAGATCCACAACTAACCACTGGACAGAACTCCCGGAGTACAACCAAAGAGAGGGATAATATGATCAAAGGGATCAAGACCATCATGGGGAAACCCACAGAATCAGCTGACCCAAGCTAGTGCGAGCTCATTGACTCTGGGCTGACAACTGGGGAACCTGCATAGGACCAAACTAGGCTCCCTGAATACAGGTAACAATGGTGTGGCTTGGACTATGTAGGGCCACTGACAGTGGGACCAGGATCTGACCCTAATAAATGAACTGACTTTGTGGAGCCCACTCTCTATGGAGGGATACCTTGCTCAGCCTAGGCAGGCACAGGTAGGGAAAGGACCTTGGTCCAGACTCAAAGAGGTGATGGAATAGACATAGTTGACTTCCCAGGGAAGGCCTTACCCTCTCTGAGGAGCGGATATAGGGTGGGGTGAAGGGAAGGTTGGGGGAGCAGGAGGAGAGGATGAAGGGGGAACTGGGATTGTGTGTTAAAAAAATTTTAAATAAAAAAATTTTAAGAAAGAAAAGGGAGTTCTGAGAGCCTTTTCTGAAGCTTCTATTTCTCACATACCCTCAGTTGAAAAATAATTAGTGACGTGGCTCAGTGGTGAAGAGCTCAGACTGCTCCTCCAGAGGACCTGGTTCATTTCTCAGCACCTGCAGGGTGGCTCACAACATCTGCAATTCTAGTTCTGGGAGATCTGATGCCCCCCTCGGGCCTCAGCAGACACAAGGCATTCGCATGGTGCATAGATATACATCAGGCAAAACACATATACACGTAAACTGATTTTTTTTTCAAAACTGGTATGCCAAAAATGCTTCTTTTGGAGGGGATCGTGTTCTGAACTCTTTCAGGAATATGTACGAGAGTGATAGAACACACCTATAACCCCTATACCCAGGAGGCTGAGGAGGGAGGGTTGTGAGTGCAAGTCTATCCTGGACTATGTAGTAAGATCCTGTCTCAAAAACAATTTTTTAAAAACCCTGCCGGAATCTACTCACTCTTCCTGATGACAAAGTGGGGTCATCAGACACCCTAGATTTGAGATCTGACTCAGTTACCTCCCTACCAGGTAACTTTGCTCCCTAGAAATGCCACTAACTGCTTAACAGAGAATTGTTTTCCAACAAGAGCAGTCTATAAAGATATTGGAAGGTCAGCGCCAGCTCCACAGTGTTTGTAATTGAGGATGGTTATCTCTGCTCTCCATGGATCAGGCCCTGCCCTGCAGGGCTCGCAGCAGGGCTGTGTCGATGAGGCCCAATCACAAGCCTTGCCTGAAAATCTCATAAAGACCTCCTTCCACATGAGCTCCAGGCTCACCCAAAAATTGAAAAGTGGTTTTCTTACAGAAAAACACTTCCTTCCCAAGCAAGCATGCCTTGAGGAAGAAACTCTAAGCGTATGGCTTATAACCCCAAATATTGGAAAGATCAAGTGCCCCAATCTAAGATCTGAAGATTCTGCTAAAGAGTCGCTGCCTCAATGGAAGTCTGATATGTGAAAAACTCAAGGGCATCCAGGGCCTCATGCAGCCTCTTAAACAGCATGGTTTGCCTTTCTGATACAGCAGGAATCAGAGGCAAAGGGAAGCTGGGTAGACAGCAGCTGAGCCAAACCTCTTTGGCAGCCGTCCATCAGGACAGGGAATTAAATAAGGGCCCCCACATCCTCTGAGTTGAACTATGAAATCCCTACCTGAAAGGATAAAAGATATTTGAATAGAGACAGAGAGTGGGGGGAAAGGAGGGGGAGTCAGGCTTGGAGAAAGAACAGGAGAAGTCTGGAAGTCTGAGTTCGTTTAACTGCTGTGGAGTAAGTGGGTTTGACAGTCAGTGAAGTGCCCAGAGCAGAATGGCAAGGGGCATTTTTGAATGTAGCAAATGCCAGAGAAGCTTTTGATTAGAATGTGTTGGTGCTTCCTCAAGATGATGGCAAATAATCAGAATAAAAAGCCCCCTCCCAGGGAGCTGACAGAACTTAAGGAAGGAAAGTGGGACCAGAGGACTAGGTATATATATGTTTCTTGGTTTCATGAGGCTTGTCGTACTTCAGGAAAGTACATACGAAACCTTTCAAAAATCACGCTCTGAGCTCCTACCTGATGAGTAGGGTCTTGTGACCCTATATCAAATAAGGCTTTGATGAACAGTCTTGAACACACAGAAGTGGGTGGCTGAAGGAGAGAAAAGCGCTCCCAGTGCTGTCTGTGGGCAAAGGACCGCAATGGGATTCATATGCCTAAGTCTGCTGGTCCTCTGGTTGGGATATGCTAGCCATGGTGAATTTTTACTGCTGACTTTAATAGAATCAATCCCCTGGGAGATTGGGTAGAGTACACCTGTGGTGGTTTAAATAAAAATGACCCCATAGGCTCATAGGGAGCACTATTAGAAGGTGTGGCCTGGATAGAGCAGGTGTGGACTTGTTGGAGGAAGCATGTCACTATGGGTGGGACTTGAGGTGTTAAGGGCCCAAGCCAGGTCTAGTGGCTCTCTCTTGCTGATGCCACAGAATCCAGATGTAGAACTCTAGGCTCCTTCTCCAGCACCAGGTCTGCCTGTACACAGCCATGCTTCCCACCATGACAATAATGGACTAAACCTCTGAACTGTGCGCCAGCCCCAATTAATAACGCCATCCTTTATGAGAATTGCTGTGGTTGTGGTGTCTCTCCACAAAAACAGAAACCCTAAGACAACACCTCTGAGTGTATCTGTAAGGGCATTTCCAGAAGAACTGACAGGGGAAACAACCTGAATGTGGGTGGCAACGTACCTGGTGGGGGTGGGGGGTCTCAAAGATGGGCAAAGAAGAGCAGAGGAAGGAGAAAATAAGATGAACACCTCAGCCCTCTTCTGCTGGCTCCCTGCCAACCATGATGTGAGCTCTCTCCTCATTTTGCCTTTCTTTCTTTTAAACAATTGGTGGTCAAATAATCCAGCCTCAGTGTCCACAGGAAGTGGTATGCTCCTATTGACTTATGATTAAAAGAAAAACTTTAGACGACATAAACTTCAAAGGAGCCCTGGAGATGGGTCAAAGGTTAAGAATACATGTTGTGCAAGCCTGGAGACCTGGGCTTGACCCTGGAACCCCGTAAAGGAGACAACAGACCCCACAAAGTTGTCCTCTGACCTACACACACCCAACATAAATGCACATACAATAAAAATGATAATGAATAAATAATAACTTTAAAAGAAGTTTAACAGTTTACATGGGAGGATTCATTAATCAGGCAACATCCAAAATCAGTATTTCATGAAACCTTGCCTCATGGTGTGGCAGAGAGCTAAACCGAGAGGCAAAGCTAAAAATCTTTTATCATTTTTGCAGCTAAGTATGTGCCTAACTTGAGTCTGATCCACTAGACAGTTCCTAGCTGCAGGCAAGTGGGTAGTTTCCAATTGACGAGGCTTAAATTTTATTTACATGCCCGATATTCTGAACTGGTGAGAGAAACAACCCTAGGATAATTGCCTCTTCCCTGTTTGCTTTAACAGCCTGGTGACAAAGTGAACAACTAGCCCCACTTTCTGGAACGTTCCTAATATTAGCACTAAACACCTTGCATCTCGGAAATTTTTCAGTCAGAAGAAAATTGAAGGCCAAGCATGGTAGCGCAAGCTCTTTATCCCAGATCTCAGGGGGCAGAGGCAGGCGGATCTGTGTGTGTTCAGGCCAGCCTGGTCCACACAGGGAGTTAGTTCTAGGCCCAGCCAGGGCTACATAGTGAGATACTATTTCAAATAAATAAATACATACATACACACACAAAAACAAGAAAATAGGTATGGTTTGTCCCCCTGCATAGTACATTCCAGAGCATGAACAAATGCTGGCAGCCACAACCCGCTATTCATTCCCTTTGTATATTATTTGCCCCATCCTCTTGTACATTGTGACAATATCTGAGAGTCAGTCCCCGGCACCTGTCATAGTGCATATTACCACCTAGAATAACAAAGGCCTCTTGAACTGCATCGTATTCTTATGGATGTCTGTCTATTTTGCACTCTTCAGCTACTGAGAAATCATTATTGGTAGATGAGGTGAAATGACATTGCAGGGTAGGGTGGGGAAGGACTGACGTAGTTGGTGGAGCCGATTTGCAAGTTGAGAACTCATAAGCAGCGCCTCTTAAAAGGAAATGAAAAGCTGAGACTGTGGCGTTCCAACCCCACCACTTCACAAAGCCCACAGGGTTGTCTGGATTCCTGACAGCTCTGGCTGTGAAGTTCCTGAGCGAGACCGGGAAGCAAATGATCATTAGGCGTGCACCAAGGCTGAACTGAAGACCAGCCGTCTCTAATCCAGAGTGACTCTGGAGTCCTCCCTGCAGCTAGAGCCTAGGTCAAGTAGCGACTTAGTGGTCACTAAAATTTGTTGCTGTCACACTCAACACCATTGCTGTGCTCCCGAGAATTCCTGTGGGCTGCCTACGCATTTGGTACTCTCAGCCCGGTGGGTTCCTGGGTGGCAGGGCTGCCTGGTCCTGTGCTGAGCATAAGACTGAATTCAGTGGCAATGTATGGGTGTCACAGAAGTTTGCCCAGATCCCAGACAATCATTCTGTGGGCAGGAAAGATAATGAAGAAGGAAACAGAAGGGCTCTTTCGGCTCCCGGATCCACAACATGGGAAGGGTAAGGGTTCAGTAACTGAGGTGGCAATGTTTTCAGAAGCCTGTCTGACACAGAGTAAATGCCACAAAGTGTTGCTGCGTCTACAGCTTCAGTAATAAGACCATCTACTCATGTAAGATGGGAACAGCCCTGACGCTTACTCACTAAACCGTAAGTGATGAGAACATGTTATAGAAGCATGAGTGAGGATCAAGGTCTGATCTCCAGTATTTCATGAACCCAACATGGTGGTACATACCTGTAATCCCAGTCCTCGGGAGTTGGAGGCAGGAGGATTGAAAGTTCGAAGTTGTAGGTGGGTCTCTGTGAGTTTGAGGCCAGCCTGGTTTACAAGACCTAGTTCCAGGACAGGCTCCAAAGCTACAGAGAAACCCTGTCTTGAAAAACCAAAATAAATAAATAAATAAAAATAAAAGTTCAAAGTTGTTGTCTACTATATAGTAAGTTCAAGGGCAGCCTGGGACACATGAGAACCTGTCTCAAAAAAAAAATAAAATACAGAATTACAAAATGATCTCATGTATCTAAGACAAAGATGTGTACACACTGAAGGCGCTGGAGGAGCTGGAGAAACACAACTCCAGAAAGGAGAGCTGGGCTAGAACAGAGGGAAGGAAACTTCGTTCAGGGAGAAGGCAAATGGCACTGTCATCGACCTATGTTGTCTGAATCATGTGCAGTAGAAACATAACAGGAATTAACTATTTCTCATTTGTGGAAGTTTTTTAATGCCAAAATATTCAGAAAAAAATGGATACCCCCCAGAAAAATAGTCATGCTAACCAGGGGTGCCCTACTCAAAATTCAGTCATCTATAGTCATCCAACCTGTACCTCCAGAGTGACGGTACCATGTGTCTGGGTGACCTAAGGCTCTTTGTTCCTCAGCACTTTCGATATGCAGGCGGAATAGTTTTTTTTGGGGGGGGGGCTGTCCTATGCTTAGTAAGATAGTAAGTAGCACCCCAATCTAGCCTCTGTAGACATTGCTAAATGCCCCCTAGGGTGCAAAGTCATCCTAACTGTAAAGTGATGTTCTATTCATGTTGTAAAAATAAACCAGTAAATGCCCCCATTCTAAGGGACCACCATCTCTGTAATCCTTGTGCTCTGGCAAGCCCAGCATCCACCTGGGGCAGAAAGAAAGCTAAGAGAGACCATGGCTGCGTCCTCTGTCCTTCAGGATAGCAGAAGAGAACAACTTAGGATGTTTTCTCACCCTCTCAGTAAACACTCCATGCCTCCAAAGACTATTCAGAAAGACCCACAGCATTTGATTTACAAAGAAACCTTCCACACACCTGTCTCTGCTTCTCTTCCATCTCACATGAAAATGTCATCTCTTTCTTGGGGGTCTAAAGCAATGAGGATGAAAGAGGGAAGAGGATGTTATGTACCGCACTACACGGGGGACTTCGGAGAAGCCACCAAGATCAAGAGCAGTAACGTTCAACCAGCAGAGGGTACACAGAGAGTACAGCTCTGAGATTTGAAGAGAGGGTGGTGTGTACCCTCCTCTTCCCCACTCCCCAGTTAGGTCCCTCACTAGCAAAGTTTTAGCAGGATGCGTTAAGAACTTTCAGATGCAAGTTCTCATGGCTAAGATTTGGTCCCTAAAGAGGGGGACCCTGCTCTCAGTGGAAGCCACCCTGATCAAAACCCTGGTCAGCTTCAACTTCATTTCTGAGTGTGATTCTGGTCAAATTATTATCCTTGAAGTCCTCAGTGTCTTCATTTATAAAATAGAGAGCATCCTCTGCCTGGCGTAAGATGTCACTGGGGAAATAATTGTGTTGCCCTTTAGAAGTTTCGTGGAATTATATGTACTTCTATGGCCTGGGATTTATCCAGTAGCCATCGGCTACAAACTGCAGGGATGAAACCACAGGGAACTCAGAGAAGGGAATCTGAAGAGATGGAGTTTCTTGGCCCTATGACATGTGCTGGAGAACTGAAGTTGGGATTTCAGGGACTCATGATCGATAGCATTTATATCTACATCCAAGACTGCCTCCCATGTGTATTCCTTAGACACAACTCAGTAGTCATTTACGGCAGATGGGAAAAGATAACGGGAATCTTTCAGGCGGCAGAACTGGACTGTCCACAGAAGCATCTCTGTGAGTGATGGAGTCAGGACTCAAACACAGGTCTGCCCAATCCCAAGGCTTTTGTCTCAACAGTACCATTCAGTTGTTTTGATGCTGAGCAGCATCTCTCTTGCATTTGGGTCCAGACTCAAATTCCATGGTCATAAAATCACAAACCCCATCCTCCATGTGGTCCACAGTCAGCCAGGGCTAGTGTCCTCCATGTCCTGGATTGCTCCTCTTCTAAGCTCTTTTGAAGAGGCAGAGGTGGAGACCCTAGGCAACATAATGAATGCCTTCATGCCCCATCCTCAATCAAATGAAACAAATTAACACTTGTGGAGGTTTGAATGAGAATGACCCCCATAGGCTCATATGTTTGAATACTTGGTCCCCAGTTAGTGGAACTGTTTTGGAAGCATAGGAGGTGTGGCCTTGAAGAAGTTGTGTCACCGGAGGCAGGCTTTGAAGTTTTGAAAACCCATTGCCCAAAAATCCATTGTCAGTTAGCTCTCTCTATATATATCTTGAGCTTATAGTTCAGATGTAAGATCTCAGCTACTGCTCCAAGGCCATGTCTGCCTGCCTATTACCAAGCTTCCTCTCATCCCAGAAGCTGTAAACCCCCAATAAACTCTTCTGTTATCTTTTTTCTTTTTTTTAACATAACTTCTTTATTAATTATTTGGGAAATTCACATCATGCAATCAATCCAATTCCGCTTATTTCCCAGTCCCTCCATATCCTCCCTTCACCGTTAGAGAATGCCCCCCAAAAAGAAAATTTTAAAAACATTAAAACAGCCAGGTGGTGGAGCACACCTTTAATCCCAGAACTCAAGAGGCAGAGGCAGGTGGATCTCTGTGAGTTCGAGGCCAGTCTGATCTACAAAAGCTAGTTCCAGGACAGGCTCCAAAGCTACAGAGAAACCCTGTCTCAATAAATAAATAAATAAACAAACAAACAAATAAATAAATAAATCAGAACCAAATCAAACAAAACAAAACACTTTGCTGCTCCATCTTCCCCACCTCCCCAACACCTCCTCATTCATCTTAGTGCACTGGTAGCCGTGCAGTGTCCCACAGTGGACCCTTTTGTCCTAGCAGCTCTACTTGCACATGCTCACTGCAATGAGTCATTAGTCTGGTTCAAGGCCTCTGGTTTCTGGTACACCATCATCACTGGACCCTCCCTGAGACTTCTCTCAGGTATCCTGCAGTTACCCTGAGGCATGGAGATCCCGCAGATAGGGTAGGCCAACCCAAGCCCCTGAATGTGGGCCTGGCTAGTAGTTGAGCTGGTCAGACCTGGCTTCTGGGGCCGCCCCTTTCAGGTTCAGAGTGGAGCCAGTTCTCCTACACCCATGCCATCAGTGCCAGCTCATCCATACCCAGGTCATTGTTTCCAGCTCTCCCGTGAGGGTCAGGGTCAGTTCTCTTGCTGCAGTGTCCAGTGAGGGGCAAGGCTGGCTTTCCCAGGGCCAGCAAAGGGAAGGACTGGCTCTCCGTGGTCCTCAGATCTCATCATACATGGTTCTCATGGCCCTTTGTGGTAACACAGATCAAGAACATCAACACAGACACTGGATACAGTACGGCCATGGACCCAGACATGGCCCTCAGCTACAGCTCTGGCCTAGACGTCATCATGGAACTAGGTGGCAACACAGACAACCCAGATCAGCATGGCCCTAGCAGCAGCAGGGCACTCAGACACCACCATGGTCACATGTGGCAGCCCAGACCTTGGCATCCATGAGGCCTTTGATGGCAACATGGGCCGTGGACATTAACAAATACCCTGGCTACAGTAGACCACATGGTTGTGGTATCTTATTACAGCAATATAAAACTAGCTAAAACAACTCCTTTTCCTGTTTGAAATTCCATGCTCTGAGGAAAACCAAGTCTTTGAAAATGAGTCTCATGAGTGCGAAATTGAAATCATGACAATGACCTCCAGAAGGGGCCAAAACCCAAGAAATAGAATTGTGGGAGATAGAAGAAAATGCTCAGCAACTTCCCCTTATAGTTTGTCTTAGTTTGAGTTTCTGTTGCTGTGAAGAGGCACCATGACCACTGCAATTCTCATAAAGGAAGGCATTTAATTGGGGCTGGCTTACAGTTCAGAGGTTCAGTCCATTATCATCATGGTGGGTTGCATTGTGGCCTACAGGCAGACATGGTTCTTGGTGGCCATGTCAGAGGAGCAGCAGGTGGCCCTGTTCAAGAGGTTGTCCCACCGGGAAACAAAGATCTGATAGGTGAATCTTGGATAGGCAAGGCCCCAGGGGCTTTGGCCCCAGAATGTCTTTTGCTACTGTTGTGCCTTGACACATTTGCTGCTGCCATTTTTTCTGATATCAAGCATGGTGTGAATGGATGTGGGGAGATCCCCACTGCCTTTAATGTAGTGTGATTATCTCATGGAAATATCCTGTTCTACTGGGCACTTTACCTGTGAATTATTATAGAGATGATTTCCTCTTGGCCTTTACTGTTTAAAGTGTAGCCCATGCCCCTGATAAAACAGAGACTGCAATGGATAGAAAAATGAGAACGAGGAAGTGCCACACAGCTAGTTTCTCCTCAGGAGCCATATAGACTGTGGCTAAGGTTAATGATTCAGAAAAACAGTTGAGTCCCAGAAGCAAAGTTGGCTCAAGTTCTTTTAATCTTAACACTGAAAGATGTGTTCACAGGTTTCGGTGTGCATCATAGCTGAAACAAAGCTTTAAATATGACTTAAGGTTAAGTTAAGATGCTTTTGTTAATAGCTTTGAGGTGAAAAACCTGGGAAAACAATCTAAAGTTTAGAAGAGCATATGGTTGAGTGAGGGACTCACTGAGATCAAGGAACAAGAACACAGCAGCCCAGTTATTGTTAGCTGACACACCTTCCTTGTTAGGATGGGTTGGCAATCAAAGATGATTGATTCCTTGTGCTCATTTATGCCCTTAGCTTCCTGATATGATTGAATAAAAAACTGTGGATGAGTGGGTATGCACCCTGAGGATTTAAAATAGAGCTGACTGGTTGTTTCTCATATATAAAAGTTTAGATTTCTGATTCATTTGAGATTTTTTTAAGATTACCTTTTGTGACAAATAATAAAATAATTGATCCTTTCCTTATAACCACAAAATGCAGCCTGCCAGCCAAAAGAACTGGCTGAGAAAAATACCTTGCTCACCTACACTCTGTTAATCTATAACAAGTTGCTTGGGTATGAATGTATGTGGTGTTCATGGGACAACTTGTTTTTCACCTGTCATAAATAAAATACTTAATTATGTAAGGGAGATTAAAGTATGCTGCCTTTTACTTGTATTCATTGTAATCATTCACTTGAAAATAGAATGTAACCATAGTGTAATTTTTATACTACTTGAGTGATTTTGCTGGGGTATATAAGCTGTAAGGGAAAGGAAAGTTAGAAGGAAGACATCATGAGAGACAGAAGGGATACATCCAGATAGAGGTAAGAAAAGATCAGAGAAAAGATGATAAAGGTGTGGGAGGTTTCCCTTTTTCACTGGCCCAGAGAGTTAAGTTTTACTTCCTCAGATAGAAAGGTCAAGTTGAGTCAGCCGACTCCATGACTCTCCTCCAATCCCTGAGCTTCTAGAGGCTGGTCCTCACAGCAGCAATACATGGTGCTAGCAAAGGAGCTGAGATTTCTACATCTTGATCCACAGGCAGCAGGAGACTATGACACACTGGCAAGACTTGAGTTTCTGACACCTCAAAGCCCACCCCCACAGTGATACTTCCTCCAACAAGCCCACACCTACTCCAACAAGGCCACACCTTCTAATTGTGTCACTCCCTATGGGCCAAATATTCAAACACATAAGTCTATGGGGGCCACTCCTATTCAAACCACCACATCCCTATAGTATGAGTCTCCCAGAGAGAGATATGGCCATCCTTTATACATCAACTAATTTCTGTTATTCAAATTAGGCAGAGTACAAAAGAAGATACATGTTTTTTTATCTAAATTTTGAAGAGGTATAACATTGAGTTAAAAACTAGCCTTTTACTGGCTGGTAGTGGTGCACATCTTTAATCCCAGCACACAGGAGGCAGAGGCAGGCAGATCTCTGAGTTCAAGGCCAGCCTGGTCTACAAGTTCTAGGATACCCAGGCTACACAAAGAAACCCTATAGCCTTTTACTTTGGTTATCATATGTTAACTACATACCATGAGTTTCATTATGACATTTTCATAGATGCAGATAAGGTATTTTGCTTAGATTTACCTCCCCCCATTCTTTTTATTTTTTTTTTTTGAGATAGGATCTTTCTGTGGAGCCCAGGCTGGTTTTGAACTTACAATCCTCCTGCTAACTTCCAGGATGCTGAAATTGCAGACATGCTCTAACATACCTGGCTGGACATATATTTCTGATATACAGTGAGTGAGTAGATTCATTACAAGAATTCTAGAATGACTTTATATTTTAGAATGGTTTAACACCAGGAAGTCTATCAGTGCAATTCATCATAGCAATGGGTTGAAGAAAAAGTTTGTTATCTGTATAAAATTAGAAATTTTAAGCCCAAATTTGGTGAAGCACATAATGCATACCAATAACAAACCCTTCTTTGTGAAAGTGCAGTCTAAAGTTCACAGCCCAGAGGAGTGCTGCTACCACCATTCTCGAACGCTGGGGTTCTAAATTTTTATTTATAGATTTCTGCTCTCAAATGAAACTTCAACTCAAAAAACTACTAGAACAAAAATCACCCAGTAGCACAGCTGGATAAAAACTAAGTATAAAAAATGCAAACCTTTCCTTTATAATAGCAATAAGAAAGTAGAAAACATTGTGAGATAGTAGAACCCTCTCAAAACACATAATACACACTCACAAAGACACACACATATACAAAAACATGCAAATGCATACTTATATACAAACACACATATTCACACACAAATACATGCATACATATACACACACTCATATAAAAATACACACATACATATATATACACATGCACACATAAACACACATGCACACACAAACACTGAGAAACACACATATACACATCAGTATGGTGTGGGAGGTCCTTCTGTCTATGTGTTGCTTTTATTGGTTAATGAATAAAGGAACTACTTTGGGCCTATAGCAGAGCTATAGGGGAACAGAGCTGCGGGGGGGAGGGGAACTAAACAGAATGTTGGGAGGAAGAAGGCAGAGTCAAGGAGAGACGCTATGGAGTTGACAGAGTCAGATATGCCAAATCTTTGCCAGTAAGCTACTGCCAAGTGGCGATACACAGATTAATAGAAATGGGTTAAATTCATATAAGAATTAGCCAATAAGAAGCTAGAGCTAATGGGCCAAGCAGTGTTTTCATTAATATAGTTTCTGTGTGGTTATTTTGGTTCTGAGCAATGGGGATGAACCAAGCAGCCTCCTCCTACATCAGTATATACATGCTCATACACAAACACACATATACACATACACACAGAGACATTACACACACACACAAAGTTCCCTGGTGCTGTCCCATAGCCTGAGTGGTTTATTGCCTTTACCTTTGCCATCTTTGCTGCCTTTGCCTTGCAGTACTGGGACTGAACCCAGGACTATACTTGCACTAGGCAAACACTCTACCACAAAGCTCCACACAGTTCTGATGTTATCCCAACTTATAAATCACTGCTTGTGTAAATTCTTTTAACATCTGCACCTACCTCTCATTGCTACAAGAGCTTAGGAATTGTCTGGCTCGTGTCCCAGCTCCCCTGTCACTGCAAAGGAAGCTCACTAGAGATGGCTGCATTGCCTGACTGCCTACAAGCCTGGAAGAAGATGGATAAAGCCCTAAATCAAACCCAGCCCACTCTCCTCCATGATATTTTACTACTTTCACTGGGGGATTTTAAATGCCAAAAAAAAGTATTCAAAATGCCCTTTGACAGAGAGGACATAATTTGCAAATGCCACCGAGATTAGAACAATATGCGATTGTTTTCTCATGGACCTTTAATTGTTTTTGTGAAATAAGAGTCTACAGGGTAGAACAAATGGACCATCCTCTTCCATCATGACAAATTGCTGGCAATTAGTGCCTTTCAGCAGTCATTATGCCTTTTCTGAGACAATAAAACCTAGTGGCTGTGATGCCTGGCTGCAGACTGCCAGACATCTCTGTAAACTCCCCAAAGTGTCAGCTGAAATCTGGGCACGGGTTTGCAATTATAATGAAAAAACATTTGAATGTGAAACTCTCTACCTTCCACCATCTGGACAAGATTCTTCATTAAATGTGTTCCTGGCACTGAAGGATCTCAAGATAATTTGTTTGGGAGAGAAGCGATAAGCCCGTGGCTCCTACACCTGGTCGCACAGACTTCTCATCCTTCATTTAACAGCAGCCTGACGAACAGGAGAGGAGTTTAGATGTCTCTTTCTGGGCCATCCGAAGAGGTAGGCTAGAGAGATGAGGACCATAGGGTGGGTGGGGGAGGGCTCAAAGAGGTGGTAAAGAGTTAATAAACATTGTCAATCCATTCTAGGAATAACAAGTCCAAGAAGAGATTAGGAAAAGGCCGTCACGAGATAAAGCATCAAGCTTTCGTGATTTCCACAATCCTATCCCCACCGATCCTTTCCAAGCCACTACCACCTTCTTCAAAGGAAGAAAGGTTACCCTCAGCACACAGAGAAAGACCATTTCAGATCACAGAAACCTAAATCCCTTTTTGTTCCCTTTCCAGAATTTGCTCTCTTTTCAGGGGCGTAGATGAGATGTAGAGTTTTAAGGGAGGTTCATGGCTTTTTCTTTAGGGGAAACCACTTCTTTTCTACTACTTAAAAGGCAAGATCTGACAGACGTGTAGTACATTGTCTTGTCCTCATGTTGAGACCGTGAATTTCCTATGAGCAATTATGCTTGCCCCCTCTCTCTTTCTCTCTCTCTCTCATTCTCTCTTTCTCTCTCTCTTCTTCTCTCTCACTCTCTCTCTCTTTCTCTCTACCTTTCCCCCCCACACACACACCTTAGCTACAACGTCTAAACCAGCATAGACTGACAGAAGCCGAAGGTACTCACTGTTTCCCAGGAAGCCCCTCAGTGAGAGGAGTCACCCTCTGTCACAGAACTTTTCCTACCAATGAGGGCAAAGGCAGGAACCTTCCCTTGTCAGATGGGCAGTCAGTCAGCTGCCCCAGATCTGTCTTCACTGCCCCTCCTTCCTGCTCCCAATTCAGGAAGAACCAGACTGGGGAAAGGAACATACGTCCCCAAGAAGAAATCACCAGCTCCAAAATACACACGTAATGTAGGCCCCGGAATCAGACTCACAGGGTAGAGGAGGAGGAAGAGCCCAACAACTACAGATTTGAGTCTTACCCTGGAGAAGGAAAGGTGAAAAGTAAGAAAAAGTTTGGAAGTTGGCCCTGTATTATTAAGGGACAGAAAAGGAAATTGACAAAGTATGGCTGGAGGCAAAGACGGAGAGACAGAAAAGCTACTTCTTGTTCATGCCTCCAGCGCATTTCTATTTTTCAAAGTATTTTTCCACAAAACAAAGACAGCACAGGAAGACAAGAAGGGCTATCAAAGGGCTGCAAAATATAAATAAACCACTCCGTAAGAAGCACATGGACACTTGAGGTTACTACAGAAAGCTGGTCGAAGAACGTCCCACCCAAAAGACTGCAGACAGGTCAGGCTAACCCTGAGAGGCCACACAGCCCAAAGGAGCAAAAGACCAAGTGCAGAGAGCAAAGAATTGGGGAGACTCACCAAAGAAAAGTATTCCAAATTACTCTACCAAAACTAACTAGGGAGTGCCAGAGGCACTGAGGAAGGTCAAATTGTTGTTGTTGTTGTTGTTGTTCAATTAATTCTACTAATTTTAAATTTATGTCTGTGTAAGGGAAGTGTATGTATGTATACATGTGTGTGTGCCTGTCCCCATAGAGTCTAGTTCTCTGGAGTTACACACAGTTGTAAACAGCCCAATGTGGGTTTTGGAGACCAAACTTAGGTCGTCTAGAACAGTACTCAGTCTCAGAGAGCCCCAAGAAAATGTTTGAGACTGATAGAAATATTCTCCATTGTAATGAAGATGCTGTAATACAACAGACTGTACACCTAAAATGTGTGGTTTCATCACATGTAAAGTCATATGGTTTATTTTTATTTTGTGTGTGTGCATGCATGTGTGTGTATGTGTGTGTATATGCATATGTGTATTTGGGTACATATACTCATGTGAGCACATGTATGTAAAGCCCAGAGATCAACCTTGGGTGTCATTCCTCAGGTGCTGTTCTCACCTTGGTTTTTTGAGGCAGGGTTGCTGTGGGACAATGGTCTCTACCCTGTCAATTGTATTTTAATAAAACGCTGATTGGCTAGTAGCCAGGCAGGACGTATATGCAGGGTGACCAGGCAGGAAGTAGAGGCAGGGCAATGAGAACAGGAGAATTCTGGGAGAAGAAAGAGTCAGTCTGCAGTCATCATCCAGACAGAGAGGAAGCAAGATGTGACTGCCTCACCGAAAAAGGTACCAAGCCACGTGGCTAACACAGACAAGTATTATGGGCTAATATAAGTTATAAGAGTTAATAAGAAGCCTGGGCTAATAGGACAATCAGTTTATAATTAATGTAGGCTTCTGTGTGTTTCTTTGGGGCTGAATGGCTGCCAGACCAGGCGGGACAGAAACCCCAGTCAACACAGGGTCTTTCCTGACCTGGGAATTAGAGGTGAGTGTAACCACACCTGGCTGTTTTTATATATTATTGGGATCTGAGTGAGATCCTCGATTTTGCAAGGCAAGTTCTATTCTGGCGGAGGTTATCTCCTGGCCTCCTAAAGTTTATTTAAAAGAGAAACTTAAAAGGCATATTACCCATATGACAGGCTTGGGTCTTAGGTAATTCTTGATTCAAACAGTTTCTATAAAAAAACAAATTTACAGGACAAAGTGGAAATGTGATCATTAGCTGGCTATCCCATAAATTAAGGTATGTTTGCTGATCCAGGTGGGGTAGTGACGATCCTGTGTTATATTCAGAAGGGCAGCTATTATATCTTAGTGAGTCTTCCTGAAATATTTACAAATAAGGCCCACAAGATGGCTCAGTGGGTAAAGGCAGGTGTCCCCAAGCCTGACAACTTGAATTCAATCCCTAAGAATCGTGTGATAGAGGGAGAGAACCAACCCTACAGGTTGTCCTGACCTCCACTCATGCTCTGTGTTTTGCACATGGCCATGCACACAAAAATACATACATACATACAGACAGACATACACACATACGCACATAAAATGTATTTTAAAAATAAAACTTTTGCAAATGAAAGTAAACGATATCTGGGTTCTGTGCAAAATAACTCAGGAGACAAAGGTAATAAATGGAGGTATAGAAAGCAATAAGATTTACCACAAGTTAATAACTGCATGAAGCATAGATGAGGTTCATTATATTCTTCCCTTACTTTTTATGTCTGGAATTTTCCATATTAAAAACTTAAAAGCAATTGCATGCTGATATAAAGGCCAAGAGAAAATTCAATAACATTAAATCAATAGTGGTTTTTAGAATTTTAATTCATTTCCATTTTTTCTTTATAATTGTATGTGTCTCCAAAACATTTTTTGGAAAATAAAACTTGATATTATTTTTACTCTTTTAATTTCACCTATCCTTTAAGATATGATTCAAGTCCTCTCTCCTCCAAAAGCAAGACCCCCACACACACCAGCAGCTTCTCCCTGCCCAATGCTGGCGTCTTCACACACCTGGGAGATCAGGTCCTCTCCTCAGCCCTCAGCGTGCTTTCCTCTTGATGATTTGCTCTCACACACTCATCACTAAGCATACTCTCAGGTTTAACGCTGCCAGAAAGTTTCATCGACCTCAGGGAACTCACTATCTACACACTTCTAACTTACTAAAGTGAAAGGTTAGCGTTAACCAAAAGAAAGTGAACCCCAGGTTGAGTCCAGGAGAGGCCAGACAAGGAGTTTCCAGCTGGCCTTCCACTGTGGCCATGTGTGCAGTACTCACTTCTCCTGGTCATGGAAATTAGCACCATAAAGCATTGGCAACTGTGAAACTCCTGAGTCTGTGTCCAAGGATTTAATGGAACTCGGTTATATACACCTGTGTGGCTTACCTTCACGTCCAGCGCTTCCAGAAGTCAAGCTAATAAAATACTTTGTAGCCTGAAACTGGCATCATTAATCACACTGAGCCCAAGTGTGGTGATGCACACCTGTAATCCAAGCATGTGAGAAGCTAAAGTCAGAGACTCATGAAGTCAAATCCATCCTGGACTATACAGCAAGTTCAAGGCCAGACTGGGCTACATAGTGAAAACCTGTCTCAAGATTAAATAAGTAAATAAATAAATCACACAATGTTATGGTCTGAATGCTTATCACATGATTCACACATTGAGACTTAATCCCCAGTGCAATTGTATTAAGAGGTGTGGCTTTGACCTAGACTTTTCCTCAGGTATAAGATTATTGTCCTTTGTAAAGGTGGCTTGAGAGACTCTTTCCATCACTTAGGCCATGTGAGAACACAAGTACCATCAATGAAACAGACAGTACTCCCTGGTCTTCCAATAGGCCTTGGCCTTGGTCGTCCCAGCCTCAGGGCTGTGAACAAGGAATTTCTGTTGCTTATAAGCAAGCCAGCCCAAGGTGTTTGGCTGAAGCAGCACAATGAACAAAGATACAGTTAACACAAACCACTAGGTATCACCCAAGGACCCAGGTGACACACTTCTATCCAGCAGGTCCCCTAGTGACTTGGAGGTTAGTGGCCAGGTCAAGGGTCAATTCTTTGTTGGGGCAAGGTTAAACCAGTCTATATAAATGTTTTCCTGCCAGGTGGTCGTAGTGCATGCCTTTAATCCCAGCACTTAGGAGGCAAAGACAGGCAGATCTCTGTGAGTTCAAGGCCAGCCTGGTCAACAAAGTGAGTTCTAAGACAGCCAAGCTTACACAGAGAAAACCTGTCTCAAGAAAACAAAAAACAAAACAAACAAAAAGTCGTATCTAGATTTCAAGCCCTTAAGAGCAGGAAAACAATCAAGGTGTCCATACTACAGAGGAAAGTGTTTCCTTGAGAACTTTACCCCAACGCTTGCTGAGAGAAGGCCAAAGGCCACCTGAGTCTTCTGGAAGAAGAGGGGCAATGGTAGGCATGGACCCAAAGATGGACAAGACTTGGGAGAAAACAGGAAAAAAAAAAACAGTTCAGAGAACTGAGCAATAGGAAACTTAAGAATTCAAAAGCAGGTGGAGCAACGCTGCTTGAAGTGAGGTCCGCAAACCAGTCTTAGCCCTACCTGGGAGCTCATTATGGATATGAAGCATAGCAGACCCAGAAGGAGTGGGATAAGATGGAGAGTGTGTGACTTAGTAAGTCATCCGGACGGTTCTAGTCCACATTAACATTTAAAGGTCAAGAAAAGTGGATCGTTATTAAGGGAGAGTCAGTCCTTTGGGGACATGGCTGTTAGTAGGCTCTCACACCTCAGTGGATGGTCCCACACCATTGTACACATGGGCAAGGCTAATCGGATTCAGTGGGGTGTCAATAACAAGAATTAGAGAACATGAAATTGGAAGGGAAATTGGTAGGAGCGCACGGGAAGCTGGAGAGAGATGATGTTGGATGAATGGCCTGATAAAATGTATAAATGCATGAAGTTTTCAAAGGAAAATACATTTTTAAGTTGTATATTCTGGAACTGTCCATGGAAGGAGTAGAAGGATATGGGAAGTCAATAGGCTTTAGGAAAGGTTCCAAAGGATAATACATTCTATTTCCTCCTTTAATACTTCTGGTGTCAAATTTGGGGTTGGTCCCTCATATCAACTAGAGATCCTGAAATTTAGTCTGATTCTAACACTCTCTATCCAGAGTTACCGGCAGGCTCCACATGTTTTAGGACTCAACCCCGAAGTCTGCCCTTGGCTCAGGTACCAATTTTAAGTATTGGTCCCCAGGTTGCTCATACTTCTGTACAAATTAGCCACCAGGTGTGGGTTCTCATGAGCCCTCCTCAGGTTAAACAATCATTCCCTCAGCTCACCGGGAAGACATCTCAAATAGATTTACTAGTTTATTTATTATAAGAGAAGCAATCCAGGCACAGCCAAATGGAAGGGATACCTGGAGACCAAGCATTCCCATTACTTCCCCGAAATTACCACCTTCTAGATACCTTCAGGTCCAAACTCCATTTCTCAGGATTTTCAATGGAAGTTTTTATCAGGTAAATATGATTAATAAAAACCACTGTTAATTAAACTCAACCTGCATCTTTTGCATAGGAGAGCAGGAATCGATGAAAATCTCAACCCTCCAATCATGCTCCAGTCCTGCTCGTGACCAGCCAGCCCTCTCCCTGAAGCTAGGATCCCCCAGCTGCAAGTCACCTTATTAGAGGTGACTTGTCATCATTCCAGCCATTCCAAGAAATTTCGGAGTTCTAGTCCAAAAGCTAAGGGCAAACACATATTTCTTTTTATACCACCAGAACCCATGAAGAGTAGGTCGCATAGTGAGACACACGGCCCCTTAAAGATAGGGACATCCATGAGAATCTAGCCCATGACTCAGCTTCACTCAGGCATCTGAAGCCCCAGGAGTAAATAAAGCTGGTGATCAGGATGGCTAGACTCAAGTGAAAAGCAGGGGGCGGAGGCTTGTTAACCCATACAGAGCTAATAGGGCTGGAGGAGTGGCTCCGTGGTTTAAGCGAATTGTACTGCTCTTGCAGAAGACCCAAGTTCAGTTCTGACCACCAGCGTCGGCAGCTCAGCAGCCACCTGGAACTCCAGGAGAGTCAAGGATCCCAGCAGCACCTTGATTCACATGTACAAACCCGCACCCCAGACACACACACATATGCACAATTAAAACCTAGAATGTTTCATTTAAAAAAGAGAACAGAGACCGTGTCAAGGTCTTTTAGCTTCCACAATGAATCTTGCTACCCAGCAGCTCCATCAGGCCCTCTGCTGTGTCTCCTAGGAACCAAAATAGGCTCCCAGCAAATATAAGACTCTGATCTCTCAAATCAGCAACAGAATACAAATCACAGGTAAATCAACTTAGTATTATTTATGAAAAATTAAGGTGCAATGTTTTATAAATTGCAAACCATGATCAGGCTTGGATTTATGGCTTGGTTTAACAGCTCAGTCCTCCCTCTCCTCAGGTTCTCATTTCCATCCTGTTTATTGGGAAGAAATAGATGGGAGTGGGGCAATTTCCATAACAATGATCTCTCTGCATCCTGAAGATGCTCTTAATCAATGAGCTGACAGCATAATGTAGACTTGTTAGAGCCTTCAAAAACAATAAGCCCTAGCCGGAGATGGGACTCTGCCTGAGCTGCAATCAAGGAAACTAAAGACGATAAGATGGGAACCAAAAAAAAAAAAATAGAGGCTACAGCCAACACTCTTCTACAAGAACTATATAGAGGTGTACTTGGCATTTTGCAGCCCATCACCAACTTTGCAAGCACAGCAGGTCTCTCACTTGTTGTGATTCTTATACAAAGAAAAATGAATAATGACTGATGTTTTTGATGAAACGGTCTAAGACATTCATTCAAATGGTTATGTTTTCTAAAGAGGAAGACTCAGTCAATCATGGCAGGATAAACATCCCAAATCTCAGTAGATGAAAACAGCCACCAGTTCTTTCTCGTGGGGCGGGGAGGACTTTGCTGTGGTAGCTTTTCTCATGGCTATGACAGAATTTTGGACAGAAGCAACTTAGAGGAGCAAGGGTTTATTTGAGCTTGAGGTCTGAAGGGGTAATGAATAACACGGAGGAGAAAGCATGATGGCAGAGTGCAGAGCTGGGTCCTGGAAGCATTGGGAACCCAGGCAGGAGCACAGCCTGTCAATAACCCTCAAGGCCACTCCTTCCAGCCAGGCCCCACCTCCTAAAGGTTCTGTAGCCTCTCAGTGTAACACCAGCAGAAGGACAAGAGGTCACCCACATGAGCCTCCAGGGCACATTTCACCTTCAAAAGATGACAGGACGTAAGCAGGTGACTGTGACCTGTCCAGGCTCAGTAATCTGTCATTCTCCTAGGCACAGCCCTCTGGTGACTGAAGCCTAAGAAGAAGAAATGCATAGGACACTTGCCCTTGGCTTGGACTTGATACTCTTAACTTCTGTCTCATTCTTGGTGACAAAAGAAACCATAGAGATAAACCAAAATCAAGGGGCAAGAAAAATGTGCCCTCCCTTTTTAGAAGAAATCTGATGTCATGTGATGGAATATGTGGAGACAGGAAGGAGTTCAATCTAAAACCAGGAGAGATGCATTTTCCCAGTTGTTCATGTCAACCGAAGCATCATGGGATTAAACACAGCTCTTTTTAGGGTGCTACTAGGCCAGGTAACTCATTTGCCTAGCATATACTGGGTCTGATCACAGCACAACAAAAAGTAAAGATAAATATAATGGAAATACCCCCCTTAAAATTAACAAGACTGGCTTGCTCCAAACTCTTCTTTCCAGCATTTTCTCCATCAATGTCCCATCTTGACCAATCCCTCCACTGAAGTCACTGTGCAAGTCACTGGTATCCAGAATAACCTGTGCATTGATCAGGGTTCTCAAGAATGGAACCAACAGAAATAATATGTTAAGGGGAAGTTATTAGATTAGCTCAGGTGACATTGTGGTAATAGTCCATCTGTGACTGCCTTGCACCAGAGAAGCCCATAACTGAATATGTGCTCAGTTCATGAAGTTGGACAACTTGGCCGGGTCCCAGTCTGGTGCCAAAGGTCCAGGGGATTCTTGGAGAGCTATTCGGCATGACAAAGAAGCTGATTCTACCATGAGCAAGGGAATCATCCTCAAAAGCAATAGGATAGCACTGGCCAGCCAGCCTGAAAGGCCAAGTGGATGAAACAGCAAAAAGGCTTCCTTCTTCCACATCTTTTATCAGTGCCCCACCAGAAGGTACCGCCCACATTTAAAGTGGGCCTTCCCACATCAATTAAAGCAGTGGACACGCCCCATAGACTTGCCCACAGGCAACCCTGACTTAGGGATTCCTTCACTAAGACTCTCTTTCTAGGCGGCTCTAGGTTGCATCAAGTTGCTAAGTAAAACTAATCAGCACATCCATAACCCAATACCCGGTTTTTAAAACTAACCAGCATACCCCATAATCCAATACCCTGTCCTTGCTGGGCATGGTAGTCCTCAAGGCCCAACAGCATTGACAGCACCTAGAAACTTAGTAAGGCAGATTTTAGGTTCTCATCTAAGACAGTGACTCAGAAACTCAGTGGGTGTGGCCTAATCACGTGGTAGCGACTACATTTTTCAGGAGCTCTCTCGTGCTTCACGCCATGTTTAAGGATGGAAACTGCAGGCCTTAGGGGTTCCTCTCCCAACTCCTGCCACTGAACGGGACCTGAAACTTTGCTCCTATTATTAAATCCAGCCCAGGAACCCTAAGCATTATTTTCATCACCTTTGCTCCAGACGAAGCTATTTCCCCACTGCTGATTTCTCAGAGCATCTTTACCCAGTCAATTGAATTAGACACATCAGTACCACTGTATCCTAACTCAACAGTCCAACTGGAGACACCAATAAAGTCATTTTCCATGGAATTTAAAGTCAGAGAGGTCCAGGCTCCAATCCAGCTATGCCCTGAATAAGGATGTATAGCCTTGGACAAGGCTGACCCTCTTTGGACTTCAGTTTCCTCTTGTGGAGATGGGGTTAATAATGCCCACTTAAGTCGTGGTTTGGATGCAGGCATAGAAATAATTTGGTAGGAAATATATGACACAATGTGTAGGCAAGCACTTTCAGCAGCGTATCAAGAAGGCTAAGTCCGGTGTGGCGGGATATGCTTTTAATCCCAGCACTCAGAAGACAGAGACAGGTGTATCTCTGTGAGATCAAGGCTGACCTGGTCTAGGCAAGACAGGGTTTTTTTTTGGGGGGGGGTTGTTTTTTTGTTTTTGTTCTTGTTTTTTTACCCTGTTTCCAAGGAAGGAAGGAAGGAAGGAAGGAAGACCAACAAAAGAAAACAGTCAAACAGTCAGTATTCTAGTATGGAGGAAGGAAGGGCTCTTGAGACCCCACCCCTAGTTAAGGAGCTGTTGACAGTTGATGGCATCTCAGAGAGGAATGGTCAGTTTTCTCTAAAGGTATGGCCTCTGGTGGGTTAACCATACTCCAGTAGATGACTTCACACTCGTGATTATGAATAGTACAAATTGGATTTAGTGGGTTATAAAAAATTTTAAAAAGGACATGAAGTTGGGAGGGTGTAGGAAGAGGGGTAAATCTGAAAAGAGGTAAGAGAAGAAATGAGGGTGAATATGATCAAAATATATTGTATTCATATATGAAATTCTCAAGGAATTAATAAAAACAGTAATTTTAAAAACTACAAAAGCTCTTGGAGCCATAAACACAAACATGTGCACACACACACACTTTTCCCTATCTCCTACATATATATGCTAATAAACTCATTTGTTTTGTTAACCTTTTATTACAAGGATTTATCCTAAGAAGGATAAGTTGTAGTGTGTGTGTGTGTGTGTGCGCACATGTACCTCATTTTGGCCCAGGATTGTTTTAAACTGAAAGCATTTGAGAAGAAGTAAATAGGAAAAAAAAAATCAATGCTTCCTTTTTATTTATTTGCCTAGTGATAGAGGTTGAACACCAAAGCTAACCTTAGACCTTTATTGTCTTTTGGTGGTTTGTGGGTGGGGTTGTTGCTACTTGAAAGAAGGTCTCACCATACAACTCTGACTGGCTTCAAACTCACTATGTAGAGCAGGCTGGCCTTGAACTCCCAGAGATGCTCATACTTCTGCCTCTCTGAGGTTAAAGTTCTGTATCACCACGCCTGGCTAGGCTCTTATCTGCTGGGAGGTGACATCAGAAAATGCAACATATCAAATCTGATGATTAGCCTTTGCCTGTTAGTTTCTCATTTATTTGCGTGTCCACCATTGGCTGGCCCTAAGGACTCAAGGTCCTTTTACTTTGTCTTATCCTTTGTTGAAGATGTTTATGTATGCCAGAGTTTCAGGGCAACTCTCAAATTTATTCATTTTTCCCTATCTCCTACATATATATGCTAATAAACTCATTTGTTTTGTTAACCTTTTATTACAAGGATTTATCCTAAGAAGGATAAGTTGTAGTAAAAGGAGAGGGCTGCATTCCCGCCACCCGGCTAGCTTAACCCCCGAAATAACCACACAGAAATTTTATTAATTAAATTACTGTCTGGCCCATTATATCTAGCCTCTTCTTGGCCAACTCTCACATCTTGATCTAACCCATTTTTATTAATCTGTGTTTACCATGAAGTTGTGGCTTATCAGGAAAGATTTAGCATGTCTGACTCTTGACGACTCCATGGCAGCTCCCTCTGTCTGTCTTTTTTCTCCCAGCATTCAGTTCTGTCTACTCTGCCTACCTAAGTCTGTCTTATCAAAAGGCCCAGGTAATTTTTTTATTTAACCAATGAAAGTAACACATAGAACCTCCTACACCATTTCCCCTTTTCCTGTTTAAACAAAAAGGAAGGCTTTAATTTAACATAGTAAAATTATATATAACAAAACAGTTATCAAGCAAGAATTACAGTTACAATATTTAGATCTATTTTATCTTTTATCATAACAATGGAAAACTATAACTATCTATCTACTCTTAACTCCATCAAAGACTCCAAAAGGCTATAATATTACCTAAGTAAACAGGAAGTACATTGTAAGCAGCTTCCAAAACTCTAGAAATGACAGAGACATCTCGCTGCCTGGACAGTCACCCAAAGTTATTCTGTACCATTGGGGCATTCATCTTCAGCCTACAGTCCCATAGTATCCAGCAGACTTTTCCATGAAGCAGGAAATTTCAAAGACAGTTCAGTCACTTTCTTCTGTATCCTGTAGAATGTCTCGGAGACTCTTTCATGAATCAGGAACCCTGAAGGATCTTTAGGCAAGCTCAGCAGTTCTCTCTCTGTGGGTTCTTCGTGTCCAGTTTATGCAACAGCCCAGGCAAGAGCAGTTTCTTGCCTAAATGGCTAACAAACTCCATAAGGAGCCTCTTCAATGCCCATTTTTCTCTTGAAGTACATTGGTGCTGCCAGGAGCACACATGTCTCATTGTCATGAAAAGCCCTAAGTTATTAAAACATTAAATGCCATATTCTGTAGTCTTTGAAAGATATGAAGAATGCCTATTTAACTGAAATATATCTCAATATATCTAGAAAATCTAACTAACATGACTACAAGCTTGACTATATCAATGATTATCCATTAACAACCTATATTTTCTTTTCTCTTATTTTTATTTTTCCATTTAAAAATTGACACTTCCTCCCCTTCTCCAATTCCTCTCCCGCTCCCCCACTAACCCTCCTCCCTCCCCTTCCATACATAAGAGAGGGCAGGGTATCCTGCCCTGTGGGAAGTCCAAGGCCCTTCCCACTCCATCCCAGCCTAGGAAGGTGTGCATCCACATAAACTAGGGTCCCAAAAAGCCATTACATGCAGAAGAGAGAGGTCCCCATGCCATTATCGATGGCTTCTCAGTCCGTCCCCATTGGCAGCCACATTTAGAGAGTCCAGTTTGATCACATGTTCATTCAGTCCCGGTCCAGCTGGATTTGGTGAGCTCCCATTAGATCAGGCACACTGTCTCAGTGGGTGGACCAACCCCTCACGGTCCTGACTTCCTTACTCATCTTCTCCCTCCTTCGGCTTTTCAACTGGACCTTGGGAGCTCAGTCCATTGCTCTGATGTAGGTGTGGGTCTCTGTCTCTATGTCCATCCATCGGACGAAATTTCTATGGTGATATTCAAGATATTCATCAGTGAGACTATGGGACAAGGCCAGTTCAGGCACCCTCTCCTCTGCTGCCCAAATACGTAGCTGGGGACATCCCCATGGATACCTGGAATCCCCCATAGAGCCAAGTCTCCTGCCAACCCTAAAATGGCTCCCTTAATGTAGATATCTTCTTCGCTGCTCCAACATCTGCCCTTCCTCTATCTCCACCCTCCCACTACCCCAGGCTCTCCCCAGTCCTTCCCTTCTCCCTTCTCCTTCCCCCTCTCCCCATCCTCCAGCCCCACCCCTACCCTTACCCCCACCCCTGTGCTCCCAACTTTTGCCAGGCTATCTTGTTTACTTCCAATTTCCAGATGTTTTTCTTTGGGTTCACCTTGCTATTTGGCTTCTCTAGGCACGCGAACTACAGGCTTAATGTCCTTTGTTTATGGCTAGAGTCCACTAATGAGTGAGTACATACCATATTCATCTTTTTGGGTCTGGGTTATCTCACTAAGGATAGTGTTTTCTATTTCCATCCATTTGCATGCAAAATTCAAGATGTCATTGTTTTTTACCGCTCAGTAGTATTCTAATGTGTAAATATTCCACATTTTCTTGATCCATTATTCCATTGAGGGGCACTTAGGTTGTTTCCAGGTTCTGGCTATTACAAACAATGCTGCTAAGAACATAGTTGAAGAAATGCTTTTGTAGTATTATTGGGCATCTCTTGGGTATGTTCCCAAGAGTGGTATTGCTGGATCCTGAAATAGGTTGATTCCCAATTTCCTGAGAAACTGCCACACTGATTTCCAAAGTGGCTGGACCAGCATGCATTCCCACCAGCAATGGATGAGTATTCCCCTTACTCCACACCCTCTCCAGCATAGGCTATCCTTGATGTTTTTGATTTTAGCCATTCTAACAGGTATGAGATGGTATCTCAAAGTTGTTTTGATTTGCATTTCCCTGATCACTAAGGAAGTTGAACATGACCTTAAGTCTCTTTTGGCCATTTGAACTTCTTCTGTTGAGAATTCTCTGTTCAGATCATTACCCCATTTTTTAATTGGGTTATTTAGAATTTTAATGTCTAGTTTCTTGAGTTCCTTATATATTTTGGAGATCAGACCTTTGTCTGATGTGGGGTTGGTGAAAATCTTCTCCCATTCAGTAGGATGCCTTTTTGTCTTAATGACTGTATCCTTTGCTTTACAGAAGCTTCTCAGTTTCAGAAGGTCCCATTTATTCATTGTTGCTCTCATTGTCTGTGCCACTGGGGTTATGCACAGGAAGTGCCCAATTTTTGCAGGCTACTTCCCACTTTCTCTTCTATCAGGTTCAGTGTGGTTGGATTTATATTGAGGTCTTTAATCCATTTGGACTTGATTTTTGTGCATCGTGATAGATATGGATCTGTTTTCATTCTCCTAGAGGTTGACATCCAGTTATACCAGCACCATTTGTTAAAGATGCTTTCTTTCCCAGAGAAACCGAATAGCAAGATGAACCCAAAGAAAGCATATACAGATCCTCCTGGAAGTTGGAAGCAAACAAGATCATCAGGCAAAAGTTGGAAGCACAGGGGC
>PVIU01018399.1:0-39183 GCA_004026605.1 Ondatra zibethicus
CGTCTCTATCGCTCTTCTCTGAACTCAATCTGCCAGAGAGCAATACGACTTGATTTGCAGACTGCTTCCTTACACCAATCCTTACTGAAAACAGAGAACAGAATTGCATGGTAATGTGATCCATATAATAGTTGAGAATTGCTTTAAAGGAAAACAATTTTAAAAATCTGTTCCCTTTGTAATAGCCTTATAAGAAACACATGTTTTCTTTCAGATGGAAATTATTCATAAATACCAGGAAATTGTCAAGAATTGAATGCCTTTCCCATAATAACACATATTTTCTGATTTTTGACAGTGTTTTTTGAAGGCTTGACTGATAGTTTCTTTTTACATTTCTTACCAGATATCTCTTACTATTTTGTTCCTTTGTGGGGGGGGTCTTTAGTGTCACCTGTCTTCACTATGTATCCAAAGATGACCTTAATTATGATTCT
The DNA here is from genome assembly GCA_004026605.1 of Ondatra zibethicus. Taxonomy (NCBI): domain Eukaryota; kingdom Metazoa; phylum Chordata; class Mammalia; order Rodentia; family Cricetidae; genus Ondatra; species Ondatra zibethicus. The sequence continues at coordinate 438 of PVIU01018399.1, forward strand.
CCTGCCTCCATTTCCCCAGTGCTGAGATCCCAGGAGTGGCACTATCCCAGGAATATCACTCTATGGGCAATGGTACTCAAGGTACCCTTGGTTAAATCACAGCCTCATTATTTCTGCTGTCCTTATATAAAATCAGAAGAACATACTGATAGAGAATTTAGGATTAGACATATTTGGAATTTCCTTGATTTAGAATTTCTTTTTATAGTGCCTGCTATGATACTTCCTTATGAATTCCATGAATAGATACCGCACTACACAAAATGAATTATGTAACCAGTACTGCCAAAAAATATTCTAAAAGAATTAAATATAATAAAAATTGTTTTCAGCCCTTATAATTTTTTACTTATAAAATTTTGAAATATTCACTTATAAAAAATTGACTTTCTGATCATAAGACCTTTCTTTGTTCTTATAAGTACTTCTCATCACCTAAAATGTAGAAACTAACTTTTTTGTCTTTCAAAATGTTTGAAAGATAGTTTTTGATGTATGCTAAAAATTTAATGTTTCTTTTTTTAGATTAATCTTCATCATTGAATACTTCATCAGAAAATGCATTTAAAACCATATTTCATACTTATTTTGAAGTTTTGTCAAGACAATGAGGTTCAGATAAAAACCCAAAACAAAAGCTGTCAGTGGAAGCTTATCTTGACTTATCCTTATGGGAACTTCTTGCTTTCTGTAGCAGTGATGAATATATTGTCTGTTTAATGCTTTCACATGCTCGTCAGGAAATATGTATTATTTAACTCTATCTCCTATTTCTCTCTCTCTCTCTCTCTCTCTCTATATATATATATATATATATATATAGAGAGAGAGAGAGAGAGAGATAGATAGATAGATAGATAGATAGATAGATAGATAGATAGATAGATAGATATCATGTTAGGTAATACTCTACAGCTCCAGGGAGCTGAGGCTAGGTCGTTCTGTTCCATAAATGAGAATTGATAGTTTCTGGAGCTATGCTCATGTGCGATTCCACAGAGAGGAAGGGGAGGGAAGAAAAGAACCACTGACTTCAAAATCCAAAGCTTCCCCTGTACAATGAGACTATCCACCAAGCAGAAGGAGCTCGGGTGGGTTTCATGTTGGGAAGTATCACTTAATCCATGGGTCAACTTGGGATCACCAAGGATAAAGCTGGGCTGTACCAGCAAATTGCTTCCAGATAAAAATCACTTTTACTAGAATACCTGACGGCAAGAGTTTCTGCTATTTTTTTTTCCAGAGGCACCCTTTGTCTCCCTTCCAGTTTCCATGACAACTATTCAAATTTTTAGCTGAAATCCTGGGTGAAACTTATATAACTCACTAGTGAGAGTGCTAGTATCTTACAGATTCTGCCTCAAGCAACACAAAACTCAGCAGATAAATTATTGGTGAATAAAGGACGGCTCGCTGTAGTTGTAAAAGGCTTCACCATAGCTTTCTTTAAATATTTTACTTCTCTAATGCAACTGAAATAATTCAATTAACTTGCAAAAGACTTTCAGAAAACATCCCTGTTTAGTTTTAATTAATTCTTGTCATGTAGTTATTAGCAAAGTGGTAATGTTTTGAAATCCTGTTAAAATTGAATAAGAGCTATCCAAATTTCTTCAATGTTTATTATCTTTGAGGATGAGAAATTCCAGGGAAGTTGCCCAAAATGAGCATTCTACAAAGTAAAAGGCTATGACAATTAAAGAAATATACCAAATTTTTAATATACCAAATAGTTAATATCTATATAGTATTTCACAATTAAATATTATCTCCATATTCAGTAATTTGGCTTGTTGCTACAGAATTAGGTATAAAGGCCAATAATCAGAGTGACTAGAAGGCAAATGATGTTGAACACCAAAAGAGATATCTAGGGATTAGAAAAGTGAAACTAATTAACAACCATTCACTTTTGCATGCCACTACAAACAAACCAGCGAAAATACAAACAACCGAAGATGAGCCAAGTATAAGAAAAAAAAATCACTTCTTAAGCCAAGTACTGGACTAGGGGGATGACAACAGAGTCCTGCCACCAAAGCATGAGGACATACATTCCAGACCCAGAACCCATGTACAGACCAAAGCACGCCAAAGCACACCTGTAATCCTGGAGTTGGGGGTGTAATGGTGGGGTGCTTGTGGCTGGCAATGGACAGATGCCTTGATCTCTCTTACCAGGCAGTCTTGCCAAATCAATGAGCTATAGATTCCGTGAGGCACTCTCCCTTAATAAGTCAGCAAGGATTTGAGAATGATGTTTGCTGTCAGTGTTTTACACTGCACTTGCATACATGCATATGAACCCTCCACATACATATGTTATATCACACACACACACACACACACACACACACAGACCTCTGCTCCCCAACATACAGACAAGTACAAGTGGGGTTTTATGTTTATTTAAAAGTTATAAATTAGAGATAGGTTTGTAACTCAGTTGGTAGAGTGGTCACCTAGCATGAGGCTCTGATTGGAGACTCTGCACATCATAAAACATGACATTATGGCACAAGCCTGCAATCCCAGCGTCAGGAAGGAGGAACTAGATGAACAGAAGTGCAAAGTCTTCCACAGCTCTATAACAAGAAAAAAAGATTAATATTGATTTTTGGCAAATACCTGGATTAAATTACTGAATGTGGTTTTTTTCCCCAACAAGTTGAGAAAGCACCTGTAAGAGAACTTCTATTAGGGTTGGGCAGATGGCTCAGCAGTTAGCAACAGTTATTTTCCAGTACCCATATAAGTTGCAGAGGATTCTTTAAATGCCCCATTATGTGTGTTCAGGTTTGTTTTTATTAGACTCTGGTGTCTCTGCTGTGGAAGAGTGAGGGGCTTGGGATGCTTGGTATTTAAAAAGCCACATGAACTCTCTGCTAAGGTTTGTAAGTGTGAGCAGGGGTTAAGAAAAAGCTGTTGCAAACTATTTCCCAGCATTGTTATCTCAGGGAATTGTTTCCTCACTGGAAGGAAGCTTGACCCAGACAAGCTCTCACAGTACGATTCTGAACACGGTTTATGCAACACCTGAAATCAGCTTGCAGGCAGAAATTATATGCCATTTTAATGAATTGAGAAGACAATTTAGACACAATGAAACTCAAATTGGACTTTAATCATGTAGAAGCTTCATAATTGAATGAATGGTGATAAATATTTAAGCAGGAGCATATTTAGGATTCATAGTTCATTGTCATGCAGTGTGTGGATTCCAGGTTTAGTTAGCTATTCTTTCCCAAGCTTCCAACTTGATGAGGAGAAGCACCAAACTCAAGTTCCCCTTGCTGGTTGGTACTAGAAAAAACAGTCATTACTGTCCTCGTGTTAGTTTAGAATAACCTTGGCACTAACATAAAAATTAGTATATAATTTTCTCTTCTCTTGGTTCAAGGACGCCATAAAACCTATCCCAAACTGCCAAATACCTAACAGTTTTTGGACGAGAAAGAAACACTTTAGTAATTTTGGAAAAAGCATCCCAACTTTTTTTGGAAAATCTAGGAGGTGTGAATACTATCTCAAGACATAAAATATATATCATGTGTTGCCATAGCAAGTAATAAATGGCAATCATGGACAGAATAGAAATGGTTAAATGGATATGTTGAAAACCCTAAAAATAATTTCCTCTGAACTTAGTTCTTCATTCGGTTCAGTCATGGTGGCTCCCAGCTCTATAATGCTGCTTTGTTTGTAAGCAGAGGAAGTTACTGCTCACAGTATGATCACAAAGATCATGATAAAGATCCATATAGTCATGTCAGAGAAAGGGAGACAAAATTATTTTGATATTTTGTGTGTATCCTGTGCAGTTTAGATTTTATTCCTAAGATGGTTCCCTTTTGTGCTGTTAAATAGATTTTAGGTTTTTTTTTTTGATTGCAAGCTGAAAGTACTTTTAAGTTGTCATGCTACTTCTATGCAAAACTTCTGCTCAAGGAGTGGAAGATTTTTCAGAAATGGTTACTCAGGACATAACCTTAGTAGAACATTTAATTTCATTGATTCACAGAGTCAAACATGTTTCTCTCTTCAGAAACACATTTTTTTATTGATTTTTCTTTTTTGAAAAGTTAAAAAAATAGCATGATATAATAAATAATTTAACAAATATCAGTATACCCACTATATCAAATTATCCAATATCAATATGCTAAAGAAAAATGATTCTGGTATAATTTATCTTTTTTAACATGTGGATACACTGGCAACATCTGATTAATTTTGAAAATCTTACAGAATATTGCATTTATTGAAACTTTCAACAATTTAATGATATGTAAATACTTGCTTCACTTTTTATATTATAGAAAATGATCACATGTTTTACTATTAGAAATTATGACCTATGGTGTTGACAGCATTAAATTAGGCTATATATTTGATTTCTATGGACTATTTTTATAAGTATCAGTTCTGTTGCCCAATTGACTATTGTGGTATATCTTTGTCATATAATCTACTAGTTTAATAGAGCAATCTTTTATATTGAGTGGCTCATTCAAAATACATTATTTCATCTGACATTTTGAATTTTTGAGTTTATTAAAAATCTACTTGCTTGAATAGGCTTCTTTAGCCTTTGATTTTTATTTTTCATCTTTTTTAAAGGTCAGAGTTCACAATAATTTCATATGAGTATCATCTAATTTCTCATACACGATATGTCAGATTCATAAAGCCTAACATCAGACTAAAAAGTTAGGGTAAAGATGGTGGTTTTGGATAATTTTCTACTCAAAGTATTTTGAAATTGTTAGTACCATCCTATTTTTTATTGGTATTATGTACAAAATTTTTCTTTATCAGTTTTTTTTTTTAATTTGGATGAATCAGGGCCTGAGTTGTCACACATGAAAATCTTCCAGACACAATTATTTCAGGAATGAATACATGCCACAGTGTGTAATAACGATGAACAGGTAGAAGTTTCCAAAAGACTCTGGAATGAAGTCTCTTAATTTCCATTAAGAGAAACGAAAGGAAATGGCCTCTTTCTCTCCTCACTTTGTGTCCAGATTCATCATCTCCAAATACCTTATCTGTATCCTCCAAGTGAGAAGAAAATACCCCCAAAGAGAAAGATTCGACCTCAGTGCAATGGAATTAAATCAAAGCTTAGATTTAAGTCAAATCTGCCACTCAACTTTTAGAGGCATGGACCAAGAGCGCCTTTTTAGGAAACATTTTGAGATAGGTTTTTCCACATTTAATTCTTGTTTGTTATATTTTCATTATCTCCTTTCTTCTAGGTCTTTTATGGTTATCCTTTGTCTTCTTCCTCTGCCTTCTGTGGTAAAGGTTACACTTGGCTGTTTATACAACAGGCATAAAGCCAGAAGCTGGTCAGTAAAGAGTTTCCATGGGAATGAACCAAACAACCCCTGTTTTCTACCTCCGTAACCCTCAATACAGTGTCTATAACTTCTGCTTCAGCATCTCTTGAAGCCACAGGCTGGGTAGATGCTACTATTAGAAAAAGTGAGACCATCATATTCTTCAGTCAGGCTGTTGGTTATTGCACAGATCAATTCTAGAATAGCTGCACTTACATTTGTTATAGCATCTGTAGCTATGTGAGTTGTAAAATGTACATATCTATCTAGACCTCTTCTGCTAAAATATTTAAAGGCTGAGTTGTTGGGGGATTTGGCTGTGAATAAGAGAAACCTATGCAGGATGACTTAAGCAGAATTGCAGTTTATTGGGAGAGTGTATACAGTCCACACTAGGAAAATGAGGCAGGGGCGGGGAGGAAAACACGTGTGGCTAAATCTGCCTGATGGAATTTTACCCCTCGTAAGAACCTAGCTTCAGGACAGGCTGCATCTTGCTAATTTTCATGAAAGACATTGTCAAAATCGAAAATTAATACCTGCAGGAGATCTCCATTTTCCCCACATAAATTTTGCAGAACGGCTGACTTTTGGAAAAGAAATTGAAATGCCCATGCTATTTTCTCTCTACATGTCATTCTGTCTAGATCTCCCTCACTTCTATGATTTAAGCTCAGAGCTCACTCCTCTTGGAGACTCCCTCTCTACCTCCTATCCAGATTAGATATTCTTCTGTGTTCTCATATGACACACTGCACTTCGATTGTTAATATTTCACTTGTAACTCAATTTCTTTCACCAGACAAATTCTGCTGTATCTCTACTTTGTTTTATTCTTTATATATAAATGAGGCATGCCCCCAAGATGTCCAATGAACGTGTACTGAAGAAAAAAATGTGAATAATTCTTAAAAGTAGTTCATTGCCATCTTTTTTCCTCTTTTTATCTCCTTTACTAAAGTAGAGTTTTATTTTCAGTGGGTGACAAGGAATGATTTCTGAAGCACGGAAGGTGAATGAAGGGTAGGAACTGTGTCTTCTTTGGTAAAGACCATTCTTTTCCTACAATAATAATTTTCTCTCTGTAATGATGCTTAGGCTTCCATTTCCCTTGCAGTATCACTGACGTGGACCTTGGTTTTAGCTGGTACCCTACTTTCATTTCTGATTCAGTGTGAAAAGACCTGGACAATGAGCACCTTAGGGCAGACAGGCTATCCCAGGAGGCAGTCCATCCTAGTAGACGAGTCACATTGGCAGCAGTTTGCAGCCTCTAGTCATATTTTACCCACAACTACGTTCAGAGAGAAAGCAATGAGTGCATGCCTGCTTGCTTCCTCTTATAAAATTCAGGACCCCTTGCCTAGGAAATGGTGCCATTCATTTTGGGCATGGCCTTTTGACATCACTTAACCAACCAACCAAACAAACAAACGTATCTCTCACAGACATGCATATAGATTAACCCAGTGCGGACAATTCCTTTATTAAGACTCTCTTCTCAGCTGATTTTATCAAGCTTGACAGTTAGAAACTATCCATCACTTCTGGGATGCTTGATATTCTACTCAATGTTACAGCTGTCATTCTTGGATTAGCATTCCTACCTTGGCTGCTGCTTAGGAGGCACCATGTCAGCTGTGTACCCGATCCCTTTCATTGGCCATTTTGACATTAAAATGTCTCATCTAATAAGTTCATAAGCAATGCATTCTTTTTAATTGTGTCAAAGTTTATTGTTATAAATTCCCTTTAGGAAATAGATTGAGAGTTTTTAAAGTCTACTATCTTTACATGTAACTTCAGAACTTTTAATGGAAGGCTCTGAGTCAGTGGCTCTCAACCTTCCTATTGCTGTAACTCTTTATTATAGTTCCTCATGTTATGGTGATGCCCCCAAGCATAAAATAAATAAAATAATAAACTAATAAAACAGTTAAATAAATAAATAAACTAGGTTAAATTATTCTGTTTCGACCTCATAACTTTAATATTACTACTGTTAAGAATCTTAATGTAAATATCTGATGTGCAGGATATCTGCATGCTACGTTTGTAGGGGTCATGACCCATGGGTTAGGATCCACTGCTCTAGGATAAAACTCAGCTTTGACTTAGAATGATGATATTGGATAGGTAGTAGGTTTTAGAATCTAGAGTGATAATAGGAATAAAATTCAATCCCCACTTTGAAGTAAGTAGGCACATGTGCCAGTCATTCTAAACAAGACTACACATAAAATATAAGTAAAGGTAGGGAGTTTCTCAAGAACAAGGAGAAAACATAGCCTATGTCCTTCACATTCAAGGATGTATGCTCAGAAGAAACAATTGAAACACAAAAACATCCCCATGTCTTCCTCTACTGGTAGAGGGATCACATGAAGCATCGGTGAAAAATAAAGGTCACTGTTTTTTCTCTACCAGAGGAAGTCAGACTATCCCTGTAAAGGCATTTACTCATGGGTACCTACAACACACCTTATAACTTTATTTTAAAATAATTGAGTTATTCCAGATACTGCTTTAGAACCATTAGTCATCCCACTGAAATTTATGACTTTCCAAAGAACCTCAGCGATCATCCTCCTAGGCATCAGGTGTTTTATGGCAGCTTGGTAGGAAGATAACCACATTTCCAATAGCAGGATGTGGTTCTCTGCTCTTTGCTGGCTAGAGAGCCTCCTCATTTCCTTGCCACATGGTTCTTTCCATAGTGAATTTGAGATTGTAACATTGACGTCCTTCTGTACAAATGAGAGAAAGAGCAAGACAGAATGAGCTTCCAAAGTAGAGATTGAAGGCATCTTTAGAGGTGGGAATCAGAATCATTCTTCCTCTGTTTAGCTGTGTTCTACATGTTAGAAGTGACTCCCTAAGCCTTCCCCACACTGAGGGAAGCAACATAAGAAAGTATGTACCAGGAAGCAGGAAGTTGTCAACTATCTTGCAGGCTGTCTCCTGCAGGTTAGAAATAACTTTAAAGAGGAGGATGTCAAAGATGCTAGTGCTGCGAATAGGGACAAGAGTCTTCTGTGACTTATATAAGGACTGTGTGACGGGCATGTGGCAGCAGGCCCCTAGCCTGCACTGTTGGGGAATATCATTTTAAGGTGTGCGGCTTTTGTTTATGCTGCACGTTTTAACTCTGTGAAGCTGTGATTCTTTGCCTGTCTAGAACACCTGGTGGTCCTAATAAAGAGCTGAATGGCCAATAGCAAGGCAGGAGCAAGGATAGGTTGGGCTGGGAGGCAGACAGTATAAATTGGAGGAGAAATATGGATGAGAAGGAGGAGCAGCAATGAGAGAACGAGAGGAGGAGGAGGTCAGGAGCCAGCCACCCAGCCAGCCATGGAGCAGGGGTGAAAGCAAGATATACAGACGTAAGAAAAGGAAAAAGCCCAGAGGCAAAAGGTAGCCGGGAAAATTTAAGTTAAGAAAAGCTGGCAAGAGACAAGCCAACTAAGGCTGGGCATTTATAAGCAACAATGAGCCCCTGCATGTGATTTATTTGGGAGCTGGTTGGTAGGAATCTCAAAAAGCTAAAAGTAAAACATCACACTACACTGGATTTGTGATTGTATTTCTGAAGTGTCTTTAAAAGAATGCGATTATCTTTAAGTACTTAGATCAGTGATTTTCAACAGAAGGTTAAAATTCTGTGATATTAAATACTGTTAGAGTTCCTAGCTTCTAGAAACATGAGGAGAGATATCCTACTGTAACTAAGAAGTTGGGTCATATGATACTGAAAAACAGAAACTTCATGATGAAAATTTCATCATTTGAAGGCTTTCAGATAGTTAAATTAAAATGTTTAATCATTGAAATAATAAATAAAAGTCTTTATCATTTGCATTTTAGATGTGTATGTGTCTATTATTTATATATTTTACTTTTGGCATTAGATATCTGGGAAAGGATAGCCTTTGAAAGAAAAGCAATCCTGGTTAATACATGATATTATACTCTTTACTAGATAGTCCATTGACTGAGCTGTCTTATGATTGATTACCTCTGTTTCAAAAATATTTTTGGCCTCAATAAATAATTTCCTATTTGTATTCTGATAAATCATTTTCAAGTTTATAGTGACATTCTAGAAGCATTTGAATGACATGGAAATTTTCTATGAATTGTAAATGAATAGGCTTTATGTCTAGATATCCAGGCCTCAATACGTAGAAATAGTTATATATTTCATGGGATTGACATTGTGAAGTTAGATTTTTTTCCTTGCTAGTATAAAATTAAGTTTTAAACTAGAGTAACCTATGACTATAATGAGTTTGTGGGAGGAAAAAAAGTCTTCTCTGGCTTCACACTGAGATTCCATTAGCTGCATTTTGAGGTTGTTGCATGCACAGATGCACAGACCCTGTGCAATGCTCTTATCTCTTATTGCTCCGAACCATTCAGTGACATAAACTTTGAATGGGTGGCCTAAAACCATAGCCTTTGGAGATCCTTAAAAGTCTGGGAACAAATGTTACAGTGTCAATTAATGGTGATGTCTTCAAATCTGTGAGCTTATTTCTCCAGAGTAAATGTTTTGCTCCGGGAACTTCAGAAATAATGGGCTTCTCAGAGCCAGTGAACTCTCCACATAAAATGTTCCTGTGCTGCCTGTGCTGAGTGAACAAGCTAGTGCTGTGCTTTTGGAGATAATCAACAACGTTGTGTCAAAACACATGCAGCCTATCTCACAAAGCAAAAGAAAATAGTATCACGTTTTTGTTTATTAAATTTATATCAGCAATAATCAGACTCACTTTACAGTGTTCTTTAATATAAAATGGTTTATTTTATAGTATCTGAATTTCAATCAATAAGGGACATTGTAACCTGATGGTGGTGGCGCACGCCTTTAATCCCAGCACTCGAGACGCAGAGGCAGACGGATCTCTGTGAGTTCGAGGCCAGCCTGGTCTACAAGAGCTAGTTCCAGGACAGGCACGAAAGCTACAGAGAAACCTTGTCTCGAAAACTCCCCCCACCCCCAAAAAATAAGGGACATTGTATATCCAACAATCTCTAATTCCCCTGAGTGAAAACTAAGAGTAAAAATTTCAAATCTTCAATCATTTAAATAATTCTCATTTCCCCTTTACTGAATTTTTACTACATTAGTTTGATAATTGTAGATATTAATATGAAAAAATTCATTTGGTCAGCTAATCCCCTTGTTAATTTAGTAGTAATCCCATTGATTTTTTTTTTTACAAAAAAAAGTGTTCTTAAAATCACCTGAACTCTGCATCCCATGTGTTTAGACTGAGAATGTTCAAAGAATCCTTCTAAAGCTGACAAAAGGGGAATCGGTTAGTGCCTCCTGGGGAAAAAAATAAATCCAGTACAAAGCTTGCAAGATGAAGGGAAACTTGTGAAGAAATGATGTTAAAATATCCAGAGGTGAGAGCAGGGAGGGAATTGGATGTGACCTTGCATTATCCATCCAACTGTAACTGCACCGCACAAAGGCCACCAAAAGTTCCCACTGGATACAGCTCTATCATATTACCTATTAGGGAGGTGGTGGACTTTCTACTTACAGTGCCCTTGCGAGAACACCTCTGGAGTATTAAATCCAGTCTTGCGCAACTCGATAGCAAAGGAGGAGGAAGACTGAAGGGGGTTTTTACGAAAAACAGAACTCTGTAGGAAATAATAAAGGATCACAGGGCAGAAAGGGAACTGGAAAGGTCGCTTAATCTCCCAGCCTGCCTCTAGACATGATTGCTTTAAACCACTATGTGAGAAAAGGAATTGTACAGCATTTCTGCCGTGTTACTGGGGTGGTGGTGGTGGTGGTGGTGGTGGTGGTGGTGGTGGTGGTGGTGTGTGTGTGTGTGTGTGTGTGTGTGTGTGCACGCTCACGCGCACATGCATGAGTATGTGTGACTGTGCGTGGTGTGTATTGTAGTTTTGGGATACAGGGTCTCTTTTCTCCAGGATTTCCTTAAACTAACTACATAGCTGAGGATGTCCTCTTCCATCAGAATGCCATAATATCTAACATGTACCATCATGCCCAGTTTTATACAGTGCTAGGGACTGAACCAAGGGCTTAAGTGTGTGCTAAGCAATGATGAACCGGCTAAGCTACATTCCTAGCCCTCAGATACCTATTTGGATGTTTAACCTAAAGGTAAATAAATGCTCACAATACCATGGTTCTTTTTATAAATATAAACAAATCCTTGTATTATAATTATAACTTGAATGAAAATATGTATCACCCCTAGCATTCCAGAACCTTCCCTCTGTTCTCTGGAAGTAATGATCCACTTCTCCCATGTCCCATGGCACACATTAAAGATAACGGTTGTTATTTTTTTCTACACCTGTTTGCTTTCTCTAGTTTGAGAAATTTATTAATGAAATCATTTGATGGCCTTTTAGGGAGACTCTTTCTTCAGTATTTTATAATTTATTGTAGAACGAAGGAGTTTAATTGAGTTCACTGTTCATTGTGATTCTATCATGGATATTGTGATACAATTTACTCGTTTGACTTCATAGAGACATTTTCCCCCACTTTGCTTATTAACAATAGTGTTTGTTGTTTTGAGCCTTCTTGTCCAGTACTTGGAAACATGAAGATTGTTCTTGTTGGGGAAAATATTTCCAGGTGAGTTGCTAGAGCATAGACAATGTACACGGTTGTCTCTAGAGAATCAACTCCCTTTATTAGTTCCTCTATTCCCAAGTGTCAGTGTCGGATGGGAAGAACTTTTTTTGGTTCATAGTCTGACCATACTCAGCAGTGTGATTTCTAACAGGGCCAGAATGGTCTTTTCATTAAAGTTCTAACTTGCATTTTCTTGATGGCTAACGAAGTTGAGTGCCTTTTCATATAAACTTATTGGATGTTTAGACATCCCTTTTTTCTTTTTTTGCTGAAATGCTTTTTCTGACTTAACTATCTAAAAATGCTAATTAAGAAAATCATAGCCGTTTGTGTGTGAGTATTTCAGATGAGTCCATCTTTGATGGGAAGCATCAGAGATGGTTTGAGGTCACTTCCTTATACACCGTTCCCTGGCTAAAGAAATTAAACAGAGACGACTTTGAGGATAAACTCATGGGGAAGGTCTGAAATTGATGTATATGACTTCTAACCACAGTCTACTGGCTGAAAGTTAATTAGTTACAGGAGTGCCATTAGCTATTGGAAACAGCCTCACTGCTGATAAATGAGGAAGTAGAAAAGAGAGGTCTTGTTTAATATCCAGTCACACCATAAAATTCTTCTTTAGAAATGGGTTTTAAACACGAATCGTCTCAGTGTCCTAATGAAATCTGCCTGCGATGCTGACATGTACTTAGACCCTGTCTCTAGTGGAATCTACAATGGTAACATTCCTTTTTACGTGTGAGTACATGTGAATCTTTTTAATCAGTGTCTTCCACCTAAGTTTTTGTTAAATTAAATTCATTTAATATAAGTTCTTGTCGTATTGATTTCTCAGTGTCTCACACAATTTCAGAGTTCAGAAAGACCACCGAGGTCATCTGTTCCAATACTTATCCAAAGCATAAATCCCCTCCAGCTGGTTAAACTCATTTTTAATTCCAAAGCTATTCTCCAAGTTCTAGTCATTTCATCAGCAAACTTAATTAACAGAGACTCTATTCAATCTATTGACTCGTGAGACCAGCTTAACAAAATTAATAAATACATAATTTGGCTGACTGTACATGAGGTGAAAGACGTGGGGGTAATGCACATTACCTCCATGTCTGTAATTCCTACTGTAATATTAACAAGCTATATTAGATAATCCTAAATTTGCTTTTCTGTCAGAAAGGATATTACCACCACATGCTCTTGAGAGGTGAAAAATGAAGTCCTGTACTTGTAAGTTAAAATGTGCTAGATGGATGAATTTACACCTCGCACAAAAGACAGGAACAAAGAGACAGTTAATGCAATAACGTTGACTGTTTCCTTCCTTGTGTATAAGCTTTCCAAAAAGTTGTGGCAACTGTAGTTAGCCCATCTTTGTGGTATAGTTAGTTTATCCAAACTGCACCTCACGAAAGGCCTTCTCTAAGCTTGAGCAGTTCTCAGACATTTGATTCTTACACATTGGGCTATAGTCATGTCTCAATGAAGAGACAGAGAGAAACTATGTCTTATGCCAAGTTTGAAATTTAAATATAGTAACAAAGATACCATTGAAAATATCTGGTCTACATTCGTCAGTAAAATGAATAAATTTCTCCTGGTGAGTATGTTCTTTTATTATTAACACAATGGCAATTTAATAGGTTGTGCCATATCTACCGAAGATTAGCTGGTGATCAGTAGTACATGGAGACTTATTTCTCAAGAGAAAACAATAATAAACTCATCATAATTAATTACTTTTGTTGCAAGTTATCACTCTGTCTTGTGAATTATAATTATGATAGAAACTCACCAGCTCCTAAATTTTGTGTTGCTTAAGTGAGTTTTCATTGGCCTCCAAAATGGCATTTGCAGAAGCAGGAGAACATTTAACTTTAATTAGCCAAGTATAAAAGTTGGCAAGATCAACTTTGGTTTATAAAAGTTGTAGTTGATTTAAAATATTAGTTGGACTTTTAATATTTTAAGTTCAGCTTATAAATATTATCTGATTGTATATTAAACAAAACCATTCATTTGTATGCAAATTTTGATTAGCATTAGTTCCCTGTCACAGACTCGATAAATTAAATGCCTTTAAGTATATTGAACTGAAGTCAAGTTCCTTCTTTGTATATTTAACTTATCTAAGTGACAAACCAAATATGTTTTATTGAGCTCAGAAGCCTCTTCATAAGAATGGCTTTAGGACTCCCTTCCTAGGTGACTATGCCAGTCAAGTTCGTAACACAATAACAAATTATTTAAGATAAGTTACAAAGAATGGTTCCTTTTGATGTTTTGTGTATGTATGTATGTGTGTGTGTGTGTTTTCTGATCGTTTTTTGAGATAGTCTCTACTCTAGCCCAGGCTGGCCTATAACTCTATAAAGCCAAATATGACCTTGAGCTCCTTATTTTCCTTTTGGGACTAGAGGCACGTACTATCATGTCTGGTCTATGCCATGCTGGTGGTCAAACCAAGGACTTCCCCAGGGTTTCTTGCCTCAGGCCTTTAACTGCAGTACTCTAGAAGCAGAAGCAGGTGAACTTCTCTCAGTAGAAGACTGTTCTGGTCTCATGGCCAAGTTCTAAGTCAACCAAGGCTATATAGATAAAACCTGTCTCAAAATCCAAATAAATAAATAAAAACTGTATGTCCTACAAATAGAATTTTTGGGAGAGATAGAGGATGGCCCCACAATTAGGAGCACTAACTTACCTTCTTGAAGACCCAGGTTTGATTCCCAGCACCCATATGACAGCCTTTCTCATTCTAGAGCTCCTCTTCCTCCTCATCCTTTTGTATCTTCCTGGTTTCTGTGGTTCCTCTATAGTAGATGCTCGTGTCTATGGAACCAGAGCTAAGAGTCATTACAGAGAGAACAGGTAATGTTTGTGTTTCTGGGTCTGCATTGCCTCACTCAGTGTATAGTATGTCTAGTTCTCTCCATTTACTTCCAACTTTCATGATTTTATTTTTCTTTACAGCTGAGTAGAACAGCATTGTGTATATTCACCACATTTTCATTATCCACTTATCATTCGTTCAATGACATTTAGGTTGTTTCTATTTCCTAGCTATTGTGAATAGGGCAGCAATGAACATGTTGAGCAAGTATCTGTGGAGTAGGATGTCGAACAAGTCCTTTGGGCATGTGCTAAGCTGTGATACAACTGGGTCATAAGATAGATTTATTTTTCGCTTTTGATGATTCCCTCACGCTGATTTCTACTGTGGCTTCATCAGTTTGCAATCTCCTCCCACACACACACAGTGAGTGAGAACTCCCCTTTCCCTGCAGCCTCGCTGGCTTTGCTGTCAGTTGTTTTCTTGACCTTAGCTATTCTGACAAGGAATGAGATGAAATCCCCAAGCTTTCTCCGTTTACATTCTCCTAATTGCGAAGGATGTTGAACATCCTCTGAGATATTCCTTTTGTCATTTTTATTTCTTCTTTGAGAACACTCTGCTAAGATACATTGCTCATTTTCACAATTGGTGGTATTTGTTTGATGCTTTGTTTCTGTGTTTTGAGCTCTGTATATAGTCTGGATACTATTCCTCTACCACTTGTATAGATGTCAAAGATGCTCTTCCACCCTTCTGGATTCCTCATAAGGGCTGAAAAATGCATTGATCTATGTATATAAAATAAGTCATTAGCAGTTACTATGTTCACTGAACAAAATAACAATAAGTTCTTATCTAGGGCCTATGACCTACCTAGTCAGAACTTTTTGGTCTTTTAGCAGTGCCAAGTATAGGTTCCATCTCAGGCCTTAGATCCAATCAGAAAATTGTTGATTACTCCAATAACATTTGTGCCATTAGTGCAAAAGCAGACTTATCTTGTTAGACTAGTCATGGCTCTCTATTTCAGTGTTCACATTTGGATGAGATTGATGATGGCTTTTCTCTTCTGGTATCATGCATAGCACCTCCCAACACGATGAAAGCTAGACAGTCGGTATGGAATGTCCAGGTCAGTTTGAACTTGGTTTCTATATGTTCTGCAGCACAAGTATATGGGCAGTGGCTTCAGTGCTAAGGATTTACTGATGAGTTCTGAAGAATAGCCAAGAGCATTGTCAGAAGCTTGACATATTTGGGGTCTATGGAGTAACACTGGCCAACAGTTAAAGTTCTGATACTGAGATTTTTTTGGTTGCTAGCATGTGGTTCCTAGTAGGTATATTGTCACCCCATTATAGGATAACTCAATTTTAACTCTTTTTATTTATGTATATGCACATATTTTAGGAAGCTTCTATAGTAGTAGGTTTCCATATGGCTTGTATTTTCAGAAAAAAAAAACCTTTAATGTTAGCTAACCCACATCATATTTCATCTTTTCTTATTTCCTGTTCTCCAATAAACATAATCCTCCCAGCTTGGTCTTTTCTACCAATATGTCAAGTAAGTTTCAATTAAGTGTTAAATACTGTTTATAAGCTATGCAATTTGGGGCTATTGAAGATGCCATCACTTTTTTTTCAGGGAGTTATTTTGCCTCTTATAAGAATTAGAACCATTGATTTTTACATACAATAGGTTGACTTTTTGTTTTTGTATTTTATATAGGAGTGCTTTGTCTGATTGTAGGCCCGAACATTAGAAGAGGACATCAAATCCCATTATTGATGATTGTTACCCACCACGTGGTTGCTGGGAATTGAACTCAAGACCTCAAGAAGAGCAGAGTAGCCAGCGCTTTTGACTGCTGAGTTCTTTCCAGCCCCCACAGGTTGACTTTTTGGGTTAGGTCCCTATCACAATGAACACTATTTCTATTTCTTTTTTTTTTAAAAAAAAAACTTTTATTTTTCTCTCATATTACATCCAACAGCAGTTTCTCCTCCCTCCACTCCTACCAACCCATCCCCTACCTCCTCTCCCAGATCAACTCCTCTGTTTCCCTTAAAAAAACAAAACAAAACAAAAAAGAACAAAAACAAACAAACAAGAAAAATCAGGCCTCCCAGGGAAATCTACTGAACATGGACTAACAAGATACGATAAGACAGGGCACAAAGGTTGGATGAGGAAACCCAATAGGAGGAAAAAGGTCCCAACTGTAGGCAACAAAAGAGACACCCTGAACTCTGACTGTTGAGAATCCCACAAGAACACCAATCAACACAACCATAAGTTAAATGCAGAGGTCCTAACTGAGACCCATACAGAGTTCGTGTTTGTAGTTTCAGTCTCTGTGAGCCCCTATGAGCCCCGCTTAGTTGATTCCGTGGACACTGTTCTCCTGCTGTCTTCAACCCCTCCGGCTTCTACAATCCTTCACTTCCCTCTTCTATGGGGTTTTCATGGCTCTGCCTGGTGTTTGGCTGTGGGTTTCTGCAACTGATCTCATTGTTTGCTGGATGTTGTCTGTCTGACAACTGGGCTAGGCACCAAGATCTATGGATGTAGTAGGATATCATTAGGAATCATTTCATTTTTTTCCCCATTCTAGTTTGGTTCTATCCTGAGCTGCCCTGCTTCTGCTATTTCTAGTTCCCCCATGAATTTTCTGGCGTAATCATTCAAGCATCTCAATTGAAAATTTGGAGATCTTGCCTCTTCTTGCATAGGCTCTGTTCATATTTTTCTTTCTTTGTTGCTCCTTGAAACTGCTGAAGTCCATTTAGTGGTTCATCTATCACTAATGATCTAGCAAATACTGTGAGGACAAAAAGATATTCCAATTATCACAATAAGCTTCTATTTCTTACTTTGAAATCTTGGCTATATGTTTGCCTGTTCACAAACTAACTATATACATACATGCATTATATACCATCTTTTAAAGTTGCTATTTGATGAAAAAGTTGGTTTCACAGAAACTATCCCATTATAGCCAGACTTAAAAGTAACACTCTTACCTCTTCACTTGTAGAAACTTTCAAGGAGTGTTTCTACAAGACCTTCAACATAAGTAAATAAAAGATCTTAGACATTCTTAGCAGTTTCATTTCTCGAGAACAGATCAAAATTTCTTAATGTGTTTACATGTGTTACATCAAATTTTCTGACAGAATTCTGGGCATATCTCTTCTGTTACCATCTGAACCTGCTCATCAAATGGTACAAAACTCTTGCTTTCTCAAATAATAAAATCATGTCAAAGATGATATTGACTTTAAGACACATGATGTTATATAATTCAAAGTAAAGAAAAATGTTATCTGTTATCATTTCAGGTAAATTCTTATTTTTTAAAAAATGACAATTATGAATAAGAATATAGCTCAGTATAGCTTGCTATTAGAGTGTTTGTTTAGAATGAGCAAGGCCCTTAACAGCATACACACAAAATGCCACTATTTAATAATATAAAAGTACATGAAATATGAAACCATGTAGACTAAAATTCTGTATGTTTTTTTGAAATTATATTGGACATCTCAATTTTTTTGTGTATACTTCCTCTGGAATAGACAAAGTTGTTGCTCTTTTGAGGCAAAATAGTTGTGATCACTCATATGAGACCCCTAGGAAATATAGGGGTCATTAACAGTCCTCTGCAGAGTAAGGAAGAAGGATATGAAGATAATCATGAGGCTTTCAGGTGAGTATGAGAACCTTCTCTCTGAAAATGTCCAGTTGCCACTAAAAAATATGGGAATGTTTGTTGGGAATAAGGGCTTTTGGCGGTCCAAGGGGATGGGCTTTTTCATGGTGTGACTGCCTTAAGATTTATCAGAGACTTCCCAAGTGTTGTGATAATCCGTGAGTTGACGATGCTCTTGCCACTAACCCATAATAAATCCATGTGTTTTCCAACTGGACTTGGACAGAATTCTTTATTTGGTTTCTTGGTACCCTCCCTATCAACAGTGCACAGACATTTCTTTATGTATTCCCAGGTAAAGTCCTGTAACATCAAATGTCAGAAAGGAAAGAGAACATTTCTGTACCATAATCATCCAATAAATGTTATGTCCTTAATTTAGTCATATTTATGGAGCTTTTAGACATAATGAAAAATATGCCAGCTCAGAAATTAAATTTTTATTTAATTATAAAATCATTGTGCTTTGAAGCACATTCAGGCATGCATATTGTGTAGCTATGCACAAGATACGCCAAAAGTTCACCTGTAACGTATGAATAATCATGAGGAATGGGTAAATCTGGCATGTTATGTAAATTCTTCAAAGTAGTAGTTTTTCAGCGTCTACTGAATGCTGACTTGTTAAGTGTTGTTTTTATGACACGAGGAAATTTGTGTGAATTAGGAGAGGACACAAATTTTCAAGGTTCATTCATCTAACAAATTTTTAGCATCCCCATGCCAATCAGCATAGTGAACACTCCAATTAGAGATCATGCTACACTACCTAGCATTGATGGTACATAAGTCATGATTCTTGCTTTCCGGGTGTTTCCACATATTAACGAAGAAACCACAAGAGCAAATGTGCTTTTGCAAAGTAATAAAGTGAATGGTAAAAAGAACAAGATAAGAAGATTATTATGTTAAATGTATATTGGTTCGCTCTTGGAGGTAAATACCCCTTGATGATGGAATTTAGCTTATCTAGGAGCAGTAGTTTTACCAAGTCAGATACAATTTTGCTCATAATTCTCCAGTCATCTTCAGCTTCATCAAGATGCTGCTGACTTCCAATATGTTTTATGTGTGTTGTGTGCCTACTCTTGTGTTCTCTATCACAATGCAATAAAGCACCTCCCTCCTTCAAATGCTGCTCAACAGAGGAGGAAATAGGAGTTGAAAGCTTGAATAATTTGCTGGTATTCACATAATCAGGCAACGAGACAGATGGGATTGAGTAGGTAGAACGAGATACAGGATCGGGCGCCTTGGCTTTGAATGAGCTCTTGCTACTCAAAAAGAAGCCACCAAATCAAGACATCAACATCATCTGGAAACATGGGAAATCTCAGGATCTGTCTATCCAGACTTGATTTTTAGCATCTTCTGGTAATTGATAGGTACAAGTAAGTATAAGCATTCCTGCACAATGTTGATGCATCCAAAGTGTTTGGGAGAGACTTAATTCTGGATTAAAAGTCTAGACAAAATAGTTTCTGTTCTCTGATCTTGCTGGTAGGGTTTCACTCATGGGTATCAGAGACCAACATGTATATCATTCAATCCAGATGAAAATGAGACAATTCTCTTTGTATTTTGTCTGCATGGCAAAGGGCTTGTTATGTGTTATCCTTTCAAATGGATGCATAAAAACCAGATGCTGATCAGTCGACACTATGTACCATGGGGAGATAATACAGCTGTGGTTCCTAATGATGTGTCACTGGGTTGGGGCAAGGTCTTTCAGATGGTACATGCACACTGTCACAAAGCAATGACTGAGAATAGAACTTTATTTTTAGTTCTTTCCCGGTCTTCTGACCAACCAGAGGCAAGCATATATTATATGGTTATATTCTTGATTTCTTTAACTCTTTCCATCACCCCATTTCAAATAAAAAACAGCTTTGTGGTCATCAATAGTAACCAAATTTTACTACTGTTTTGATTGTGTTGTATTTGAAATTGTTTAAATTTATACAGTGTGATAAATTATTGCTGGGTGGTGGTGACACATGCATTTAATCCCAGTACTCAGGGGTAAAGGCAGGCAGATCTATGTGTTTGAGTTCAGCATGGTCTGCATAGCAAATTCCTTTCCAGGACAGCCAGGGCTATACAGAGAAACCCTGTCTTGAAAAATCAAAACCAAACTAAAACAAAAAACAAACAAGCAAAAAAGAACAAAACAGCTCTGCATTTCATTAATCTTGTTTTTTGACAATTTCATACAGGCATATAATGCATTCTGATGATTTTTACCCCAAACCTCCTTTTATTTTCCCTCTTTTCTACAAGCATGTCTTTTTGTTCTGTTCTATGACTCACGGAGTTTAGCAGGACCATCTGTTTGACCATGGGTGTGGAACTATTCATTGCAGCCTGGTGGGCTCACCAGTGGGTACACAATTAAACACAACGGTGAACAATCCTTTGCAATATAATGCATCAGTAGCTAAAAGTTTAGCATGGAGTAGTAGGACCCCACAAGCCCCTACCCTGTCTATGCTTCACAGGTCAGACTCAATCTTGTGCTGCCCAGTGTAGGCAACGGTAGCTGCTCTGAGATCTTGATGACATGGCTGTGCCACGCCCAGAAGGTAGACATCTGCAATCCTTCCTCCTCTTTAGGCTCGTACATTCTTTCTGTTTCCTCTTCTGTGACTGTCTCTTAGCCTTAGTGGCATGATGTAATACACCTGGCTCAGGGCTGGGCACTTACTGTTGCATTCTTATCCTCTATATTAATAAGTTTTTTTAAAAAAGTATTTAAGTAAAGGAACCAATAAAATAATAGTATAATTGATACATAGACATAGAAAAGAATCTGTGAGTGATACATGCTAATGCTGAAGAGTAACACCACGGATTTACCAAATAATCAGTTTTAAAAAACATAGAAAGCTAAGTACACAAATCCACTACAGAATTGTGCCAAGATTTGAGCACATTTAAGAAACTTTGTCAATATACAGTGTCTTTGACTCTACTATGCTTACATAAGCTATTAGTTTGCTGAGCAGAATGCCCTTCCAAGAGGGTACAAGCTGGGTCATCTTCTGTGACTCACCCTTCTTCCCTCTAGCCACTGGGACACCTGGCAAGAAGGGGAACACGATGCAGGAGTTAGAGATGAAGACATATTTTGCCTTCTTACAGGTGTATGTTTTTTTCCTCTCTGGGATATCTAAAGACAGCCACTTCTGCCTGCTCAGGATCTCCTCCAACAGTTCTGTGACCTTGTCCCTTTTTTAAAAAAAGTACTAACAATTTTCAAAATGAAAACAGACGTATAGGGCACATTAGCTGAAGCAATTTATAATAGAAGAGGTGTTATGCAATTATACATGACACATGCAGGTATCTACATTTTAAGCCAAACATACTATCTCTATGTAAGCATCAAGAAGAGTAATGGGGGATGATTGTTTATAATCCTTTGATTTTGTTTTAATGCAAAGCACATTTAAAAGAACCAGGAACTCCTTCTTAGTGCCAAGAAGATCTGTAAATCACTTTAGTTTTTAAATGCTGAAGAAAAGAAAAGATTGCCTCTAAGTGCTTCAAATCCCAGCAGTGTTTTTAATGAACCAAGTTTGTTTTTAATCAATACTTAAGCTACTGAGGTTTTGATTTTTTTCTTATGGTGTTGCTTTTAGATTTCTTTGCTTTCAAAGAGATAATAGAGTATGTCATGCTTGGAAAAAAAAGGAACTGACTTTGATGCCACAAATCAATAGGAAGCATTTTTCAGCTAAGTATGACAGATAAAAGTGAAAACACATGCCACTTTCCCATCTTATGAAAATCATCACTCTGAGATGTCCTCTGCAGGTGGACACAAGACACCTAGCCGCTGAGCCTGGAGCTTGGAGATGTTTCCAGAAATCTTTTCAGGCTAATATGAGTTGAATGTAATATATTTCAGAACATTAAACCTGTATTTAATTCTTAATCTCTTTTATTTGTTGATGATTTCATTGGGTACAAAGAGCTTTTGCCTCCCATTATATTATTTAAATCATATAACAATCCTGACAGGCAAACAAAGTGTTTTTTTTAAAATACTCATTACACAGATAATAAAAAAAATGGAGACTCAAAAATATTGGCCAATGAGCCCAAGGTCAGACAGAGCAGTGGCCCATAACACTGGAGTTATAAGTGGCTGTGAACCTCCTGTTGTGGTTCTGGGAACCTAACTTTTGTCCTCTGTGTAGTCCATGCTCTTAAATGCTGTGCTACCTCTTCAGCCCCAAAGTTGATTTTAATATGCAATTAACTCCATGCAAATAAGGTCCTTTAAATTTTTTGTCATCATTAATAATTTCTTCAACTAATATTTATTGTGTGATGACTGCATGGCACCTTTGAGACTATAGAACAGATAAAGACCACAGCAGTCTCTGAGTTTGAGAAATTTGCAGGCTATATTGGCCTATAACATTTATAGCTGGGCTTCCAGGTTAATGATTTGGCATTGTGTGTTCATTGTTAAAATATACAAATTTGATACAACACTCCTACCTTTAACAATTTATCATAAAAGTCATCAGCCATATACAGAAGGGCATACATTGAATGTCTTGAAAATTTTATCATAACAAAAATAGTAAATACCATATGTACATTAGAATCAAATTATGTTGTATATAATTATACAAAATAATAGTATTAAACTACTATAAATTTGTTGCATATTAATTATGAACATTAAAGATATCTGTAAATTTTTTGTTTTAAGAATTAGAGAGTTTATTCATTTTGTATGAACATATTTGTATTTGGATATGTTCTTGTGCGCAGGCAAGTGTGCAGGTAAAAGCCAGAGATCAAGGTTGGGTATCTTTCTCAGTTGCTCTCCTCCTTGCTTTTTGAGACTTGGTCTCACTAAATCTGGAATTCTGATGGGGTAGAATGGCTGGTCAGCAATTTCAAATATCCTCACATTCCTGCTTCCGCAGCATTGAGATTAGGGGAGGATTGATTTTTATGTGAATAATGGGGATCTCACCTCAGATTCACATGTATTTAAGGGGCGACTGAGATGTTTCTCAAGTTCCAGGAACTCACCTTTTGTTCATATTTAATTTGGTGTGTCTGTGTGTATGGTGTGTGTATGCAGATGTGTGTATCTATGTACATGCAGGGAGAGGGCAGAGGAAGACATCTGGAGTCTTCCTGTATCATTTCTACTTTATTTTTTGAGACAAGGCTGAAACCTTTTCACCAAACCTGAAATCTTTCTTTAGGCTGACCAGTAAGCTTCTGTGTTACTCTTGGGTCTTGCCCCCAATACTGTTATTATAGGCACATACAACCATGCCTGACTTTGAGTGTACTTACGGTTTGAATTCAGGTCCTTTTGCTTTCTCAGTAAATGCTTATCACCACTAAGGCATCTCTTCAGGCAAAGAACTTATATTGATTAGATTCACCTAACATATTAGTCTATAAGTTGTGATGGTAGTTATCTGAAAAATATTAATAAACTATTGGCTGTTTTGTGGAGATTAGATTTCACCTTTTGCTTTTTTTATGTTTTTGTATTGACTTTGTGATAATTGCTTTGTATTTTATGTCTAAAGAGACCATTTTACGTCAAAATTGTTCATTAGAGATCGGTTGTGTAAGCAAATCCACAGTTGTGATGAAGCATGTTGTTAGAGAAATTTGGGGGTATATCACCATGAGTTGAACATACAGGACCTCTGATTTCCTAGACGAGAAAGGAGCTGCTCTATTTGGAGTCTGGTTGCAGCATTATTTTGTGTGTTAGACATTTATGTTATCATTCTTTCTCCTGAACTTGGTTTCCGCACAGACCAAATTCTGTTCTCCTCTGACGGTTAGCTTATGATGAATAAGATAAAGAAAGCAGCTTCACCTTCTCCCACCACAGATCCACACTAAGCTGCTAGGAAGTCTTTGGAGTTTGAGTTTAAGGTGGTTTATGCTTCTTTGCAGATGGACTCTTTCAGCAGCCAGGCTAAAAATTATTCTCAAATTTCAGGAAGGTACAGTTTTTTTTTTTTCTGACTTCGGACGCCCTATTTTAACTTAGACAACAAAAACAAATGGCATCTTTTGCCTGTCCAAGGCAAAAGTAGGAGGGAAGACATTTGTTTATATAATGCCTTGGCTCATGTCCTTCACATGGCCAGACAATTTTATTCTCTTTTTGAGAATCCAGTGCAAGAAAGAAAGATTAAATTCTGTTCTGTGGAAACATCAGCAGATTCTCCTGTGTGGTCATTCACCTGTCAAAGGTGAAGGCTGCACCATTCCCATTGTAAGTGAGAAAATGCTTTTCACTGACCTGGTAAAATAAATCACCAAAGATTGTCTATTATATCCAGACCCAGGGCTGGGAATGGGGGACATAAAAAAATTGAGGAAAACCATGAATTTGACCTTTCTGTTTTGGGACTCTGGGGTTAAGGAGAAGCATGATATTGGCAGTGGGAAAATAAATGTCTGAATTAGGGGGTCATGTTCATGGCATGTTGACTTCATCTGGAGTATTTCTGTGTGATTTGTTTGATTATGTGTTTCAATGATTGATTTTTTTTTAAAAGATAGTTCTCATATAGCCCAGTTAGGCCTCTAACTCGTGAACTAACTGATCATGACCTTAAATTCTTAATCCTCCTGCCTCTACCTCCCCAGATGATTTGCAAGATTTTACCACCATGCCCTGATTATGAGTTCTACAGATTGAACCAAGGGCTTTAGACATGTTGGCAAGTATTCCAAGAGCTACATACCTGGCCCAGGAAGATCTGTTTGGAGACTGACTCCTCCTCTCATTGTGTATGTTTTAAATGGGATTTGGAAATCATCCCTTGCCCTTATCAGGACTGTTTAGTCTTACATACACTTATGTTCATTTGGTTTGCAAAGATATTGCCAAGTAGTTCTACAAAAAGATGGTGACATTGGCTTGTTGACAGTAATTGTTGTAGCCGTGATTAGGAGGAACCTTACAAGGGTGATGGAGACTCATCAGCAAAATACTGAACCCCATCAGTGACATGTGCCATGTGCACAACCATGGTGTTAAGACACCCCCACTTGGCCTTTCTCTAAACACTGCTAACTTACTTTCAGGAAAGGGAAATAAACCAGGTTTCTTCAGCTTCTTTGTAAGATACAACATTCATGGATAAACAGTAGATAAAAATTTTATTCTTAGGGCAAAGGAACAGTAGACTGTGTGTTAATAAAAGGATAAGACTTAACCCTGGATCTTTCTCATCAGTGTAACCTGAGCACAGAGTTACAGTTCTCTGTGATTTTGCCTCTTGGTTGGTAAAATGGGATGTTCCATGTGTTTTCCTTAGAAGATGGCTCTAATGCTATCTGCAACCTTTGACTCTGAGAAAAGCACTTGGCTACACATTAGATTTCATTATCAGTAGGAAATATCAGCATAGTGAGGGAGGCAGATGATTTTTGTCTCAAGGCCGCATTTATAAATCCTTGTCATCTTGAATCAAAGTTATATGGATATTGCCACATTAACAACAAAGAACACAAATAGGATGAAGACCGTGGT
The DNA here is from genome assembly GCA_004026605.1 of Ondatra zibethicus. Classification (NCBI taxonomy): domain Eukaryota; kingdom Metazoa; phylum Chordata; class Mammalia; order Rodentia; family Cricetidae; genus Ondatra; species Ondatra zibethicus. Next base: position 26,508 of record PVIU01018399.1, read on the forward strand.
CACTAGAGCTCTTTGAATAAAAGAAAAGTTCTAGAACTGGGTCAGAAACTATTGAGAATAAGCCTGATGTTGTCATTTCAGAAAATCCATGACAGACACACACGCACAATGCATTAGAGGCATGTCAGAGTAACTCATGCATCAGCTGTAAGAGCTCCCAAGTGCTGTTGATGGATCCATTTGATCAAGTACGATGAGGTTTCCTTTTACACAAATATAAAGTTTATATCTGCATGTCTATATTGGTATAAATATTTAGACGGATGAGCAAATGGAATGAAGTAGAAAAATTCTTCATGTAGAAAAATCTTCAATAATGTATTGTGTGCTGTGCCCTCAAAGACGTGAAACAAGCATGTCAGGCCTCTGAGTGTCAATCGAGGCTTCCTTCTAAACTGAACTGGAGAAAAGCAGAGAAGAGAGTGATTTCATAGTCCGGGCAAGTGACAGATCAGCCGGATCAAGCCCAGCTGAGGATATGTAGTTTTGAGATAAGAGGGTAGTAATGATCTTTAAAACCAAGTACTTGGTTATACCTGTTCAGTCTTTTCTTGCAATACTATAACAGACATTGGACCAGACACATTGAAAATAATTACTTGTCAGAACTCTTCAAAACCACCAAGATTCTTAAAGATGAGGTCTGGGAAGCTGTTCCAGCAAAGAGGGACTTGAAGAGACATGAAGGTTACATGGAATGCATGCTGCATGATCCTTCAGAGAAAACTAAAGAAGCATGAGTCAACTGTGGTCTTTAGATGATAATAAATATACCACTACTTGTTGACTAATTATGCAACTGTATGATAATAATGAAAGATATCAATAGGGAAGCAACAAGTTTTATGAGCGCTCTCTCTGAAAGTTTTCAGTGACTTGGAACTGATCAAATATGCAAACTTATTTGAACTGGTAGTAATAGGAAGAAACCCCTTGCCATCAGTATTTAAGAGGGCTCTTCACTACAAATTATTTCTTAGGTGGTAAGCTATGTGCTCCTTATGACTTCTTAGAACAGTGGTTCTCAACTTGTGGGTTGCAACCCACTGAATTTCGAATGACCCTTTCCTCAGGGCCACCTGAGACCATTGGAAATATCAGTTATTTACATTATGATTCATAATAATAGCAAAGCTATAGTTATGAAGTAGCAATGAAAATAATTTTACGGTTGAGGGTCACCACATCATGAAGAACTGTATTAAAGGGTCACAATATTAGGTAGGTTGAGAGCCACTGCCTTGGAAAACCTGTTATAGCCAAGTGTAACAGTCCCCTATTATCTGGCAATCCAGAGAGGAATTTATTTCCTTTGCTTAGAGATTAGGGAAAGACTTGAAAGAAACAGCTACTTTCAGCTTTCGGACAGACAGAAATTAGTAGTGACATTAACTAAATATTTAAGGTTGAAATAATTTCAGGCAATGATGATTGAGACTGACTTCTTTCTTTGGTCTTAAGGAATGGCCTGTGTACACAGGAGGGAAGCAGTAATGAGAACTTTGTCAAGTAAGTGTTCAAGCAGAATAAGAAAACACATGTAAACTATGCCACAGGATACCATCTAAATAGCGAAGCGTACCCAGCATATATTCTATTCTCCTTTACTAAATCATCAAAGCTGAGGAAACCGGCCAGTGGTGCTTGAGTGGGAATGGACCCATAGACTAAACTGTCTGAATGCTTGGTCCACAGCTGCTGGAAAGGTTTGGGAAGAATCGGGAGGTGTAGCCTTGTTGGAGGAGCTGTCTCACTGGGGGTGAGCTTCAAGGTTTCAGAAGCCCTACCCATTCCCAGTAGTTCTTCCCTCCTCCCCTACCTTCTGTTTGGGGATCACATGTAATATTTCAGCTACTATTCTAGCACCATGCCTGCCTTCCTCCTGCTATGCTTGCTGTCACTATGGTCACGGACTCACCCTATGGAACTGTAAGCCAATAAACTCCTCTACAGTTGTCTTAGTCATTAACCACAGCAATAGAAAAATAAGTCACTACCTAAGTTCTTTTTTCCTAAAAGATTTATTTATTTTATGTATATGGTACTCTATCTATCTATCTATCTATCTACCTACCTACCTGTGTACCGGAAGAGGGGATCAGATCCCCTTATAGATGATTGTGAGCCACCATGTGGTTGCTGGGAATTGAAGTCAGAACCTTTGGTAGAGTTGCCAAGGCTCTTAACTGGGGAATCATCTGTCCAGCCCCCCACCTAAGTTCTTAAGTGAAGAGCTGCAACAACCTCATCATGGCCCAGAAGGTATAAAAATGGTAGTGACTTTTGAAATAGCAGTTCTGCTGACTTGAACCCATTCATGTGATGGACATCAGTCTTATGGTTGGCACTGATGGGCAGTGAGGTACTAGTAATAAAATAAGGCAACTGAACACATCGCAAGTTCGAATCTCAGTCCTCTATAATCAGTTACATCCTAAGGGTCAGAAAAGAGAAGGTCTCTCAAACAATTTCTAGCTTCTCTGAGAGGGAAGGCAGCCCTTGTGACCACCTCAGCAGGACCTTGTCCCTCTAAACTGCAGCTGATTTTTCACCACTGTGACAGTAAAAGTGAGCTGATTGTTTAGGAGCCACCACTGACCCAAGCTCGCTCTGCATGCACAAGGACAAGAAACCCTCTGAAATGTGAGCAGCCAGCCACCAGGACAGCAGGGGGTTCAATCAGTGACCTAGCCCAGCAGTGGTTGAGCAGATCTTGGCATGGAGGGAAACAAGGCAGACAAAGAGCTATGATGTTCAACTTTTTAATAAGTGGTTGAAGTCCTCTCTCTTTCTCACTTAGAGACTTAGGTGGCCCTTTTTTGTTTTCTCCCTTTAGGTTGCAGAGAAAAAGAATACATATGGTGTAGGAGGGTCCTTCTGTATTTGGGTTGCTTTTATTGGTTAATAAAGAATCTGCCTTGGCCTTCTGATAGGGCAGGACTTAGATAGACAGGATAAAGAGAACAGAATGCTGGGAAGGGGACAGAGTTAGAGAGTAGCCAGCCATGAAGCCTGCCAGGTCAGACACGCTGAATCTTTCCCAGTAAGCCACAACTCATGGTGACACACAGATTATTAGAAATGGGTTAAACAAATATGTGAGAGTTAGCCAATAAGAGGCTAGAGCTAATGGGCCAGGCAGTATTTAAATGAATACAGTTTCCGTGTAATTATTTCGGGTATAAGCTAGCCAGGCACCGGGCGGCGGGAGCCGGGTGGCCGCCGAGACGAAAAGCAGGCCCGCAAGCCCATTACAACATACATACATAATGGGAGCTTATTATAATGATAGAAGAAAAGGGCGTGTGGAGAAGGGAAAAGAAGGAACTACTTTGTAGCCAGGCCTTCTGTGCACTGGAACATCATCTGGAAGGTGGAGTGTTACTATTGGATATTCACTGCTGCCTCAGGACCTGGGATTTTAGCTCTGGCAAGCTATGCTTTGAATGACCTTTCTTACCCTCCAGGGCTCTTGCAAAGCAGCAAATTCTTGTCTACTGCTCAGAACTAACTTCTTATATTTTTCTGAGCTTCTGCTTTCTTGCTGTTTTTGTTTTATCTCTATTATCAGAAACTCTTTGCCTGACTCAGTTAAATTGTGATTAGCTTCTACAACTGTGGGGCCAGTACACAGTAGCACCCCTCGTAGGAAGCTATGTCAGTGGACACAGCCAACAATGGTAGGAAACTGCACAGTGATGGCTCGTTATGCAAAATGCCACACCAGCGGAAGTTCATGTTGATTTCAGTCCCCACAAGAAATATTTAGAGGTAGTTGTGGATGAGAAATTGAAGAAGTCTATTAGGTATAGTCATCTCCAGTCAAGGGGGAAGATGGAAGTCTGAATTCTTAGATACCATTTGCCTAGGTTACTGCCCTAGTACAATGCAGCATTGGACTGGTCATTTTCATCTAAATTGCTTGTGTTGTGGCAAAAATTTGAGCTTTTTATTGTTGTCCCATCCTTAATTATCCTTTTATAAAGTAGAACTAACTTAGTAATGAATAATGAAATGTGTGCAGTATATATCACAATGTGAGATTTTTGACAATATACAAGTAAGCTGGGCAGTCACAAGTCCTAGGGAAATGGTGGTACCCAAAGAACTGGATGGCTGATAGACTGGCAACAGGTGCAGTCAGGAAAATTATAGGTTGATTTTTCTGCCTTTTCCTCAACAGGACTTGTCCACGCTCATCAACTGCATCTATCTCTCTCTCCCTCTTTCTCTCTCTCTCCTCCATTCTTGTTTATCCTTGTAGTTCATTACTTACCTCTTTCCACTTCTATCCCAGGTCATACACAAACTTTCAGCATTCTAAGAGTAGTATTGCTCTTTATTTTTATCATTTACATTCGGTAATTATTATATCACCATTTTTGTAATGGCAACTTTTTTTCTTTCATGCCCTTCTTTCTGTACAAGTTTGATTGCTTCTGGCTAAATGTGTGACTAACACTATTTGGTTTGCACTATTGGGTTTCTTGATGTTTTAATTAAAAATACAGGAATATCAAAAGCAATTTCCACTCCATTGCATAGTTATAGATATTGAGTTAAACTATGAGTTTAACTATGTTAAACTCTATTATACAAATTTCTTTTCCAAAGAAGTTCCCTCAGTTACAGTCTGATTTCCCTTATAGTTGATAGTAAAGAAAATAAATATAAAACCTTAAATTTGAAAGGAACTCATAAAAGGCTAGACAGACTTTGTAATTCTTCACTGATTCTAACACATACTCTGAAAAATAAAGAAGCAAATGCAATGACTATGGGATGGTTATTAAATTCTATAGATTTTTTTTTTAGGTTTGAGGGGGGTTGTTAATTGTCTAGAAAAGATTTCATGTTTGTATGTGTTGGAATGTGGCTTAAGTGTAGTTTCCTGTGAAGGCTAAAAGAGGGTGTCAGGTCTCCTGTCACTTGGTTACAGGGGGATTGCACACTATTCAGCATGTGTGCTGGTAATCAAACTCAGGTCTTCTTTATGAGCAGCATGTGCTCTTAACCACTGAGCTGTTTCTGCAGCCCTGATTGTTGTTTGTAGTCAAAATTCTAATGCCACAACCTACTTGTATACATTCTTATTTACAAGGTACAGTGTAAACTTTTATGCCATTTAATGCTAAATTTTTAATTCTCACCACGATCTATTTATAAAGACATAAATCTCTTTAATTTTTCTCTAAGTAAGACTCTATTTCAGCAAAGCTTAAAGATAAGGACCCCAGTCATTTCAGAACTTACTAACATATTTCTGTAAGTGAAGAATGAACAACATTTTAAATAGTGTGTGTGTGTAATTTCACTTGTATCTAAGATTGTGTGTGTGTGTGTGTGTGTGTGTGTGTGTGTGTAATTTCACTTGTATCTAAGATCTTTTTTAAAGGACAGGTTCCAGCACATGCAATTGTGTGGTTACAGTCATTGTAATAGATCATTGGCTTCAATAGTATAACTTTAAAAATGGTACTTACAGCAGTACTAGTAATATAGTTTAGAACATACAAAGAGTATTTGAAAAGTCTTATCAGATGTGGTTTGTGCTTTGACTAGACAAAATATTTAAGTGTGGTGGATTTAAATGGATGAACTACTTGAATGCTCTGCTTCCAGGCTTCCCTGGAACTGTTTAAACTAGTTTCTTAATATCATTGACAGTTAATCTTTACTTCACACCCCTAAGCACTTGGCAAGGGATAGAAATATATTCCAGGCTCAAGTCCATAAGACCTCTGCTTCCAAAATAGGACAGTTGCCCAGTTGTTCCCATTTGCACTTGGTGATCTCATCCTCTTTGTTTCCAGGGCCACCAAGCTAGTTTAGAATGGCACACTTCCCTCGGGGGTTTTAATGACTTTCAGCCGCTCTGCACAAGATATCTTACATGAAGTTTTTTTCCCCCTTTTTTTGTTACTGATTTTTATTGAGCTCTACATTTTTCTCTGTTCCCTTCCCTGCCTCTCCTCTTCCCTCTTCAACCCTCCCCCAGGTCCCCATGCTCCCTATTTACTCAGGAGAGCTTGTCTTTTTCTACTTCCCATGTAGATTAGACCTATGTAAGTCTCTTTTAGTGTCCTCATTGTTGTCTAAGTTCTCTGGGATTGTGGTTTGCAGGCTGGTTTTCTTTGCATTATGTTTACATAAAGTTTTTAAACTAACAGCTTTCAGAACACACTGATCATGTAATCTTCTAACGTATGTACGTGAATCATCTACAGTGTGTGTATGCATACAGGTGTGCCCATCAGTGGTGATATCTATAGGGACTAAAGAAAGCTATTGGGAGTCCTTTATCATTACTCTGCCTTATCCACCTGACTCAGTCTTTCACTGGACACAAAACACATTGTTTTTCTGCTAGCCTGGCAGTCAATTATCCCCAGTGATCTTACTATCTCCATGCCCTCTATGACTGTAAACAGTCATGCTTGAGGTTGTATATGGGTTCTGAGGATCTGAATGTAAGTCCTGATGCTTTTATTCATACATAAAACCATCCCTGTCAGCTACAAAATATTTGGAAAAGTCAACATTCACTAATTTCTAGGAGATCATTTTCTGCTGCTCATATAAAAATAAATTTAAAGCAGGCCTCGACCTCTTTTGTAGTTTCCTGGAGGAAGAATTATGTAGTACCCACACAGAGAGTTTACCAGAAATTAAATGCATAATTTAATGGCCAAACAGATGTCATTTCTATATGTGACACACATATTAGACAATGATAGAGACACACCTTGGATGTGTAGCTGTAAACCTAGGCTGCTAATTGGTATGGAAAATACAATTTTGTTTCATATAAAAATGTGATTTTCAGTCTGCACTTTCATTATAGTCTCATAACATGAATGAGCTAATAATTTGGACTCTCTCCCCGTTTATTCATATTGTGACTATCTTCTGGCAGTGCACACACCTCCCTATGGAGGGAGGGCAGATGGCTCATGTGTTGCCTTAGGTGTTCAGGCCTTTCCCAAGCGACTGTCATCCTGTCTGGTCAATATAGGTCTCTGGCCGAAAAGCATGTTTCATTTTTATTTACCTGGCAGCTTTCTGATTTTTTGATTATTACTCCTAATTCTAGGGCATGCTTACTCGGTGGACCCTATATCTCTCAAACATTTTGTTTATCCTTAAATTTTTCTGCTTTTTTCTTTTTCAAAGACGCCTAATGGATTTTATAAATTCAAGGTGACTGGCCTCCACTTGCCTCCCTGCCCACTATATAGCAGGCATAGGAGACAGTGTGTGAAGGAAGAACCGAGCTGAGGAGGCAAAAGGAAATTGGAAGGCAGAACGTTGTTCATTATTTCCACAGCATATTTTGTCCCTATATGTGTGTGATGGTTACTAGGCATATACTTATACATAGCATATATAATATATGTATATATTTTGCTTATCTCCCCATAAGCTGTTTCATCTACATTATAGCAGAAGCAATGTTCCTGCTTTAGTTCTTTCTTTAGAATGGATAGGCACCAATAGCATATGTGACAATGTAGAGAGGACCTTAGGCATACACATTAATGTCAAATATTAAAGCATTATGTCTGTTTGTCTAATTACCTTAAACAGTTTACTTTGTGCAGGGGTAGTTATACCTGCTTCCTAAGTGGCTTTTAAGAAATCCATCCTCATATATACAAAGCTACTTAAGCCAATGTTGATCCTGGTACATTCCGAACTATTTGTCAGTTCAATCTTAATGTTCACTGTTGATACCAAATCAGCCATGTAAAATAGATAGTGATGGTAAATATTCTTTTAATTTAGTCACTGAAAATTTATTTTAATGAGAACTTTTAAAATTTTATAGTGCTGGGCTTCTACTCACAGCCTCACATATGCATGGTAAGCATTTTGATATGGAGCCGTGCTCCTGTGTTATTGAACTTCCACAGTGATAGTAGGTTATACTCCGTTTTGTTATATGCACACTGGAGGCAGGGAATGATGCTAGAGAGAGCAAAATAAGTTATGCAGATGCACTCAGCAAACCATATCCTACTTCTGGACATTGGCTGTATTGTCAAGATGATTAAAGGTCAGAAGGAAGGCAAATGGGAATGGATGATATAGAGAAAGGGAGGGAGCAGAGCAGTATGTATGCCTTCATCCATTTTGGCTTCATGATTAAGGATGGGATACAATCACCTGTATTGGCCCCTACAACCTTGGCTTTTCTGTCACGACGGACTGTTCCCTTGAATCCTGAGCCCGAATGATTCCTTTATCCCTTAAGTTTAATTGGTCAGAATCTTTTATCAAACTTTCAGGAGAAGGAAGATGACTTTTACCCTACAAATGTCCACAGATCCTAGTTATCAACAAGCTAAATACCTTTTGGGTTCCTAGTATTGATGTTGCCATATACATATCTGTAGACTCCAAAAGATGCAGCTACAGTCAGGGAACCATATCAATCCATAAGAATGTCCTAGGGAGAAAGCCTTTGTGGCTTCTTTCTTTCATTTGCCTGTTTGTAGGCGTGCTTACTGGCCAACTCGAAAATCTGTAGAGAAGCTTAAGGAATCCATAATTATAACCCGAGAATTTTGTTTTGATTTTTGGTGATAGCAAAACAACTTTAAAATTTGACTTATAAAGAAGGACTCTGAATACCAGATGATTAAACATCAAACAAAGAATAAACTGAGAAGCAAAGGAGTTCATTATCCTTACTAAGATAAATAATGTGTGAATATGGGAAAGGTCATTGTATTTGATACTTGTATTATGCGTAGAGAAATGAGGCTTTTTAAAAAGTGTTTATTAAAATGATTTGCCATGAGACTGAGCTATGAAATAACTGCATATAATTAAAATTCAATGTCTCTGAACCTCATAATAACACATTGAGCTAAAACAAGATAAAACACACCTTGTTTATGTGTGAACATGTTCATGTTCAGAGAAGAAAAAAAAGGAAATTGACTGTCTATACATATAAAAAGTTTCACCATGTAATTGTGGTGAGGTAATGGGTATCTCATTATGGTGTGTGTGCATGTGTGATGTATATATATGCATATTGTATATATGATAAATATTAAAGGTTTTAAGACAGCATCTTGATGTACAGTCTAGGTTGGACTTGAACTCATGATCTTTTTGCCTCCAAGTGTTGAAATGACTAAATTGTGCCACTGCACTGGGTTGTTTGGATTTTATCTATCTAATCAAAACATAGTTCATAGACCTTTATCATAAGAGTGTTATTGGAAAAGCAAAGCTTATGGAATGTAGCATCAAAATGGTCCGTGAGTTTATAAACAGAATTTAGAGACAGAACACATGAATTCACCTCGGTTTTCTGCCTTTTCCTGCAAAAAGTAGGTAAACGTTAATCTTCCAGAACTGTTTTTCTTCATCTTTAAATGGTAGAAGCAGCTACATGTCCAACACAAAGAAAGATTTTAGAATAAAATGAAATTTTAAAAATCATGAAGAACATTAAATGCAATATTTTTGTTTAATACAAGGGATGTTGGTGGAGTTTCCACTTTGGTTTTTCATTGATAACCTGTAGACAGACTGTTTGTTCCTGGCTGCTTAGACCCAAAATAACCACATGGAAACTGTATTAATTGCAATACTGCTTGGCCAAGACTCTAGTGCATTCCTAGCAATCTCTTACATCTTAAATTAACCTACTCCTATTATTTTATATTTTACCACGAGTCTAGAGGCCTACTGTCAGGGTTCCAGCTGGCTGCTGGTGTCTTTCTCCTCTGATATCTACATGGCATCTCCCTGACTCTGCCTACTCTCTCTATATGTATCTCTTTCAACCTGGCATTATTCTGTTCAGTCATTGGTTGAAAGAAGCTTCTTTATTAACCAATAAAAGCAACACATATACAGAAGGACTTCTCATACTTTTTCCCCTTTTCTGTTTGGATAAAAAGGAAGGTTTTAACTTTAGCATAGTAAAATTACATATAACCAAACAGGTCCAAGCAAGAATCACAGTTATAATATTATATCTACTTTATTTTTTATAACTATAATTATCTATTCTTCAACTCCATCAAAGACTCAAGAAGGACATAAAGTTACCTAAGTAAACAGGAAGTGCCTTGTAAGCAACTTCCAAAACTCTAGAATTGACAAAGACATCTCTCTGCCTGGACAGTCACCCAAACTTCTTCTGTAATATTGCAGGCACCCATTTTCAGCCTATAGGCCCATAGTATCTGGCAGACTCTTTCATGAAGCAGACTATGTCATGAAGACAGTTCTGCCTATATTGGCAGTTTGTCAGTCACTTTCTTCTGTAACTTGCAGAAAGTCTTTCACTATTTCATGAAGCAGGAACCTCAAAGGACTGTCTCAGCTTTAAGAAAGTTCAGCAGTCATTTTTCTGTGGGTCCTGCATGTCCAGTTTATACAGGATAACATCAAGCAGTCCAGGCAAGAGCAGTTTCTTGCCCAAATGGCCAACCAACTCCATAAGGAGCCTCTTAGATCCCCATCATCCTATTGAACTAATTGGTGCTGCCAGGAGCAGATGTGTCTCATTGTCATGAAAAGCCCTAAGTTTTTAAACATTTAAATGCCATATACTGTTAGTCTTTGAAAGATTTGATGAATACCTAGCTAATTTAAATAAATCTCTACATATCTAGAAAACTTAAGTAACATAACTATAAACTTGTCTATTATAGATGACTATCAATTAACCTGTATTTTTAATTATGCATTACATTTTTTAAATGAGCGGCACAAACACAATACCTTAATCAAGAGCAGAAGTACATATACACAGTATAACAAAATTGACCTTAAATTTGTATTAATAGACCAAGATCTACACCAATGAAAAATATTCATATCTATAACATATCCCCCTTTAAATGTAAACATTTATAAACAATATTTTGGAATTTGGGCATAGTTCTCTTCAAAAACCTTCCTGCTTTTTGTTGGGCAAAGTAATTTTTGGAGGTGTTCACAGCTACCTTTTGTTGGGTCTTGGTCCATCAAACCACTTTAGTCTGGAAGGAATCTGCAGGTTCTCATCTTCTGTGGAAACAAAAGAACCTTTTTTTTCCAAAGCAACAAATCCTTAGACCCAAAATTTGAAGTCAAGATACCTTTAAAATATATATGTTGCTTTAGCTTAATAGCCCATACAATGAAATGTCTCTCTGTACTTAGCACCTTCACATTCAGCTAATTTAAAGAAAACATAATAATATACATAAACCTTATTTTCTGTTTATATTCCATGTATGTGGCTTATTTTTCTTACTCTGTTACTTTTTCTATAAGTTTACTTTGTCTCTTTAAGGACATTGTTTTATTTCTTAAAAACCATTTACTTTTTATTATAACTATCTATACTCTTTCTCTTCTCTCTCCCAAGCCTATGTACATTTTTTAAAAACACATTGTGACCCATTTAGAGATCTTTTTCATCTGAATTTGTCTTTATTGTTTATATGTAATCCTTTTCTGACCAGAACCACTTCTTAAAATGCTAAGCGGTGTGGCTAGAATTAAGGATGCTTTGTCTTCTGGCTTCACCCAGTTCAGCATGGTGGACATCTGTTCACTGCCTCTGAGACTGCTGGGTGGAAGCCACACTAACCAGCTCAACTCTGGTAACTAGTTGACCATGTTACCACCAAGTAACTTGCAACACACTGCCCACAAACACCATTTTAAGTGCTCAGTCTCCTGAAAGAGCTGAGTTCATGTTGGCGGCATGGACCAGGAAGCCACTGTTTCAAAACTATGTGTTTTTTTTTTTTTATTCTGCTACTGGTGAATCAGGAAGACCTCTCTTAAGGGAGCCACAGCACTCCTACTCACCACAAGCAAACACAGCCCATCTGAAAAAAAAATGTTTTCTCAGGTTTTATGGATGTAGTCACTCATGTTGGTGCCAATTTGTAGGGGTACCAATTTGTTGGGGGAGACTGCTTGTTTGTTCCTGGCTGCCCAGACCTGAAATAATCTCTCAGAAACCATATTATTTGTAATGTTCTTTGGCCTATAGCTTAAACATGTTTCTGGCTAACTCTTATATATTAAATTAACCCATTTCTATTAATCTGTATGGCAAGGTTCTGTTGGCCTGCAGCAGAGGCATCCATCTCCTGTGGGCAGCTACATGACTTCTCTATGACTCTGCCTACACTCTCTGTATACCTCTTTCAGCCTGGCTTTAGTCTGTTAAGCCATTGGCCAAAAGCATCTTCTTTTTTTTATTTTTATTTTATTTTCTTTTTTTTCAAAAGCATCTTCTTTATTAATCAATGGCAATAAAACATATTCACAACATACATCATCTACCATATCAATACCTTATCCAAATGGAGAAACACATGTCTGTATCTTCCCCAGTTTCAGCCTTTAATCTGACATTTTCAGTATCCTTTTCCACTACCTTTTTAACTTCACACATATTTCATAAGCATTCTGCTATCGCCCTTATACATCTATGCAAAGATTTGTGGTTTTTTTTTCTTAATGTTTTAAAAGAAATCTTTAGAATTGTTTTGCCTTTGCTATTGATTATTTTATTTGTTGAGCTAAAAGATTACAACATTACTTAGTAAGCTTAAGATTTAGTGTCCTGCTTGTATATTTGCAACAAGCAATGAATAATATTTATCATACTGAGGCTAACAGTACGCAGGTAAAATAAAATGACATT